>JABUQX010081083.1:0-2500 GCA_015478945.1 Trachelipus rathkii | reverse complement strand
TTAGCGGTTGACTGGGAGGCCCATGCTGCTCTAGACTATTATTCTTGTTAATTATTAAGGGCTGACTGGGGATTATCAGAGGGGCCAATGCGACTTCTTAATTATTATTCTTAATTATTAATTATTGTTGGTTGACTGGGACAGTGTAGGTAGGCCCATTGGCTTCTTAATTATAAATGCTATTCATTAATTACATTAATTATTATTAAAATTATTCCTAATTCTTACTTGAGTTGATCGGGACATTTAGAAGGGCCAATGTATTAATTATTAATTTTTATTGGTCGATTGGGACAGCCTAAAAAGAACCATGCGGCTTCTTAAGTATTATTCTATTATGGTTGACTGGGACATTCTAGGAATGGCTTAATTATTACTTTAATTATTAATATTATTGGTTGACTGGGACAGTTGATAGCCCATACGGCTTCTTGGCATTATTCATAGTTTATTATTTATTATGTGTTTACTAATATTCTAGAGGGGCCAATGCTTCTTTAATTATTAATTTTTATTAGCTGACTGGGACAAAGACATGCGGTTTTGCCCTGGCTTATTATGGGTTGACATTCTAGAGGTTGCTTCCTACCATTATTCTGAATAACGCTGAAGCTGCATTAACCTCTAGAATGTCCCAGGCAACCCATAATAAATAAGAATAATACAAGAAGCCGTATATCCTTTAGACTGTTCCAGTCAACCAATAAAATTAATACTAAGAAGCCACATTGGCCCCTCTAGAATGTCCCAGTCAACCCATAATAAATAATAAATAAGAATAATAATTTAAGAAGCAGCATAAGCCTATCTAGACCAACTAGTCAACTGTCCAACAGCATATATATATCATAATTTAAAAATAATAAAGAAGAAAACCGTATTGATTTGGGTTTGCTGTAGAATGTCCCAGTCAACTCATAATAAATAAGAATACATTTAAGAAGCTGCATGTCCTTTTTGACTATCTGATTAACTATACAAATAAGAATATTTAAGAAGCTGCATGGTCCTTTTTAGACTGTCCCAGCAACCAATAATAAAAATTAATAATTAAGAAGTCACATTACATTAATCCCTCTACTCATAATAAACTAAACACAAATAACAATAATACTTAAGAAGCTGCATACTTAGAAATAGACAGTCCCAGTACAATGCACTAATACCAAAATAATATTTAAGAGTTGTACAGACTTCTCTAGAATGTCCCTAGCCACAATAAGAATAATACTTGAGTAGCCGGTCCTTTTTAGACTGTCCCAGTCAACCAATAAAAATAATTAAGAAGCTTACTGGCCCCTCTTGTTATAATAATAAATAAGACAATATTTAAGAAGCCGTATAGGCCGCCTATCTAGACAACCTCACGCCTATTCTTATCATCAAAGCCAAAAATCTCCCTCCTCGTTGCTTTACGTTACATTCTCTCCAGCATATCTATGTCTTTTTAATAAGGGTGCTAAAATTGTAGACAATATTCAAATACTGGCCTAACATATCTATTATACGACATTATACAAAAACAATATATAAAATTAGTCTGCATCTGGCATTAATTTTCAATTTTTAACCCTAGGCCCTAGCTCTGGGTTCAAAATCTTAAAATGGAAACAATGAAACAGCAGCACTAAAGAATGTTACAGACTTACGGGTTATGCCAATAGTTTGTTGAAATTGAAAAATATATATTAAAATTTCATTAAAAAAATGTTTTATTTTAATTCTTTATTTCTATTGAAATTAAATTACTAAATATACAAAAATAAAATAATAAAAAATAGATAAAAAATCAAAAATCAAATAAATCAATAAAATCAAACTCATGATTTATTTAAAAAAGTTAAAAAAATCAATTGATTTTTTTAATTTGATTTTTTTCGTGCCATCCCTGATATATATACAGGGTGTTTTCGAAATAGGGGGACAAATTTGGAGGATATTATCTTTGTACCATTACAAGCGTTTTTTCTAAATAAAGTTAATTGTAAGTTCTCATTTAGTAGTTAAGAGTTAAAGGTAAGTATGAGAATATTAGGTTATAGTTCTGTAGATGTGGGACGAGTTACATGGAAACTCAGCAATCTAAAGTAGTAACCTATAGAACAGGGTATTGCTGTCTTTAATATTGGTTGCTTGATAGGTATCACCTTATTATAGAGATAGGATGAATACTAGGAATATTGTTGATAGGGTCTAAGCAATATTTACGGATACAAGCATTAACAATAATAATACAAATAATGTGAATCATAATAATACTAATAATATTACTAATAACAAAATTAATGCCTTCATAACAATAATTATTTGATATGTAATATTACTATGATAATAGTAATAAAATACGAATAGGAACAGTAATAATAATAACAAAGAAATATAATAAGAATAATAAGCACACAAAAATAATAATAATAATGAAGCGGCGCACGAAAACGCGAAGCGTTTCAATGATAAATGCGGGAAAACGCCAAACACCACCTGATTGAACGAAGTACAC
>JABUQX010081082.1:0-33895 GCA_015478945.1 Trachelipus rathkii | reverse complement strand
TGAACAGCTAAGATGTGTGAAGTCATTGGTAAGGATTTCAAGTACGATATTATTTTTGATAAAATCTTCTTCTTTCTCTTTCTTCACCTTCCTCTTGCCCAAGATTAGGGGGTAAGGTGCGCTACAAGCATCGGAAAAAGAAAAGCAGTAGGAGAACATGACAACGTCCGGAAAGAAAGCCTAGCCTTACCGCTCCCTTACCAATAATTAGTGAGAGCTCGTCAGACAGAAAATCCACTCTCTAGAGTATCATGGGACTGCGACGACCCTCACTATGGTAAATTGCCAATGTAAGGGTTCATCCCTGGGCCCAGGTGGGCCACAACCATGCCCCTTTCATACAAAACCCATTCTCTCCTATCACGCACCCTTTATTCTCGCCTCTGCCAAACTCACATTTCTCTCCTTCAGACATTCGTTCACCGACTCCAATCCACTCCTTTCTCTTCGGGTCTCCAGCCGGCCGGTTCCCTAAATACACTTCCACTATACATCCGCTTAACCAACCGACTTTCATTCATCCTTTCCATGACCAAACCATCTTCAAGATACTTTCATTTATTCTCTCATTTTACCCCTTTCTTCATTAACACACTCCACTCCTCTAATACGTTCATTCCTCACTTTATTAATTCTTTTCACACCTAGCATGCCCCTAAGATTGTCCATCTGAACACATTGTACTTTAGATCTATACTTCTTATTCCAGACCATAGTCTCACTACCATACAATAACACTGGTAATAAGTAACAACATACCTCATGCAAGACCCTAGCGCAAGACTTAGTCTCTTTACATTCACCAACGATTTAATTGCACCAGCCACCTTCCTGCCATTCACAACTTTCATTAGGACATTAGGAATATAGAGACAGTAAAAAGCCACATGGGCCTATCGAGACTGCCCCAGTCAACCCACTACCCAAACATGCTCATGCAAATCCACAAAAGCACCCTAGGGCTTGTCAATTTGTTGTAACTACAAATCCACCAATTTGGCTTAGTCAAACCTAATGATATATAAATATGATACCCAAACCATCCACATGCAATAATAACTAAGTTATGGTCACACATGCCATCTAACAATAATAACTGCTATAACTAAAAACCCTACTAATTTGGTTTCGTCTAAATGTATTATATGATACCCAACCCATCCATAAACGAACCTACCGTTTCTTAAATGTTGCAATCGAAAGTCACACTCAACAACCTCCTCTGGCAGACTATTCCAAAATTTAACAACCCATTACTGAATGCATGCTTTCTTATATCAAGATGGCATGCTTTCTCTTATTCTCTTAATTTTCTTATTATGCCCCCTGGTCACCTGTCCATGTTCTACTATGAAGAATTTATTGGTCTAAGTATTATCAATAGATGTAAATATTTTGTAGACTTGTATCATGTGTCCCCCTCTGAGAAATCGCTTTCACAGAAAACATTCTAACTCCTTCAGCCTCTCATAGCTTCACCCCAAATCCAGAAATCATCCTTGTTGCTCTGCACTCTCTCTCTAGCATATCTAAGTCATTCTTTAAATAAGCTTGTGCACAATAATCTATTACTGGCCTAACATAGCTATTATAAGGCAGTTTATTATAACTTCCTTGCTCTTTGTAAACAACATTGCGATTTATTATGCCCAGCATCTTATTAGCTTTATTTCTAGCTTCCAAACACTGATTTAGCTACTTTCAAATTACTGCTTATAATCACACCTAAATCTTTTCTTGGTCCACAGACTCAAGCCAATCCCCATTCATCTAATTCATATCGTAGTTAAAACTTTTATTTGAGTAACCTAGGTGAAGAACCTTACACTTTACTATTAAAATTCATTTGCCACTTATCTGCCCACCCAAGAAGTTTATCAAGATCATTTTGAATCTTTATGCATCCTTCACTATTCCTAACTGAGGTGCCACTTTAGTATCATCTGCAAACTTAGAAACCTTGCATTTAAGTCCCTGGTCTAAATCATTTATATATATAGGGAACAATAGTGACCCAAGCTCAGAACCCTGTGGGACACCACTCTTCACTATTTCCATGATGATTTATTGCCATTTAGTTGTACACTATCGAAAAGTGGGCGCGCAGGTTGCAATACTACCATGTACCACTCCACTTATACCACATTGCAATAACTTTTTCATCAGCCTTATGTGGGGAACCTGAATAAAAGCTTTACTAAAGCTCCAAATATACAATATCTAAACTGATCTCTCGGTCAATGCAGTCAGTAATGTATTCCATAAATTCTAAAAGGTTTGTCTGACATGACCTACCCTTTCTGAAACCATGCTTTCGGAGTCACAATACCTTGTTATCTTCCAAATATTTCTCTATATGACCTGACAGGTATCTTTTCCAGAACCTTTACAACCAGATGCAGCTAACTGGCCTATAATTTCAAATCTTCCTTACTATCTTTCTCTTTATAAATAGGCACAACATATGCTGTTTTCCAGTCATCTGGCACTCACCAAATGTTATAGATCGCTTTAAAATCAAAACAGTGCCTTTGCAATGCTTAAACTACCCTCTTCAGAATTCTACCATATATGCCATCAGGGCCTGCAGCTTTACTTGTGACTAACATAGTATAAAGTATAATCAAAGTCTACAGCTAAATGAAAAAAAAACTATAGCTGAACTATGCATACCAGAACTATTAGTCTCCAAACTATTAGCTAATCTTTCCTCAGTAAACATTGAAGCAAAATAAGCATTGAAAATGTTGACCAACTCCTTTTCTGAACTCACTAAATTTTCATCAATTTTAATTGAATTAATTGTCCTATTCTTACTTTTAAATTATAAAGCTAAAAACTTCTTCAGGTCCTTATTACTATTCCTTGCTAAATTAATTTCTACCTCTCTTTGCCTTTCTTATTGACTGGTTAAGTTCATTTCTATTTTTCCTATATTTTCAAAATCCTCTTCCCAATTACTACCCTTGTATATTTTGAAACCTCTACACTTTTCCTTGATTTTTTCTCATCTCTATTCTACCAAACAGGTTTTCTCTTTTGCCACCCTAATGGGTTTATCTTTAAAACATACTGACTGAATATTTATTAAAATTTGCTTAAAATGTTCTCATGATAAAACAGTTTAGGTCTTTAAATTTTTTCCCAGTCAGTTATACTAAGCATGTCTCGGGAATTCTTGGTAAACTGCCATATTTCCTGAAATTCCATGATCTTTTCCTTATTAATCCCAAAATTTTGGGCCCAGATATCACATTCATATTAAATCTAATTATTTTATGGTCACTAAGTCCTAAATTTTCTCCTCAACTCTAACTTCATCCACCATACTTTCATCATTAGTTAATATTAAGTCTAATAGTGCATCGTATCTTGTGGGTTCTTGGACCATTTGGGTCAAAAAGTTATCTAGTATACAATTTATGAATGCAGAACTACTAAGGTCCATATTAGACAAGGAATCCCAATGAATGTCAGGAAAATTAAAATCACCCATTATGACTATACCTTTTCATTACTGTGGCATGCTGTCTCAATTTCTTTCACAATTTCAGCAGCATCTAATTCATGACTCTGGCCAGGAGGTCTATAAAATGCCCCTATTCTATATGATTTATTGTATATAAGGATATCTATCCACAGCCATTCAATATCATGATTAATTTTAAAGTCGTCATTAGTACAGATTGAATATTGCTTTAACATAAAGCGCCACACCACCACCCTCCTTCCTTCCTCTACGCTGGTATAAATAAAGTGAATATCCGTCTATTTCATATTCCTGAAAGGAGTCTCCATATAATTCTTCATGCCCATGCCCCAGTAATGCAAAAAATGTCTAGATACTCATTTATGGTATAACTAATCAGCTCATCTTTTTTTATTTCTAAGGCTATATGGCTTTGTAAAAACATTTGATACTTGAAATGCTGTTATTTTTATTAAGTATCATCATTATTTTAAACCCTGTAACAAATATTAGTTTTATTTATCTGCACTATTACAGTTACCATTATGGTTATTTTCAGGGCTCAGATTAGTCTCACCACTCTAACTTACCTTAGTCTTGCCAAAACAAGTCTCCAAACTGGTACCAAAAAGCTCAACACTCACGACTAAGTGAACTCCATCTGCTGCAAAAAGATCTTTATCCAGAAATTTTCTCCACAAATCCAAAAACCTAATATTTTCTGAAAAAACATAATTTCCTAACCCTTTCATTTACACCTAAAGCCCTACTCCCCCATTCCTGACCTGCTCCTAACCTAGGTAAATCCCAGAAATCATGCACATTCTTCCACTAGTTTTCATCTTCTGAATCAATCTCCTATAAATTTGCTATTAATTCTTCTGACCTCTTATGCCCCATATACTTCATTGCAAAATTTCATATGCAATCACCTGAATCAATATTTGTAGACTCACCTCTCTATCTATCCTATCTCACTTATATTTCATCACTGGCACTGATAAATATACTCTCAATCGTTTCTTTTTATTCTTAGTTTGAAAAAGTCCTATCTAGGTATCGTATCATAGAGTCTCCAATTAGCAATGTATCAGTCTTCCCTTTAGAAAACTCAACATTACCATTGGCACTCTCTGATCCCTCCCCATCTGGAAGACAGTCGAACCTGTTACTGCAGGTCAAAGGCTGACTGACTTTCGAGATCCTCATCTTTAAATCATTATTTCTAGTTTCTACAACTCTATATTCATCTGCAGACCTATTATACCCTACTTTTATCCTTTTCCCTCTCATCTTCCTGCCTAGGTGAATCACTATTCCTGTCTACCCCTATATCCCGCTCCCTCCTTGCCTCGACATTCCTACTAACTTTTTTCCTAACACTTCCCTCCTTTCTCAACTCAAATACTTCTTCTTCAATCCATTCACATTTTCACTCAGTCTTGTAATCTCTCTCTTCCCCACAACATACTCTCTGCATTCAAAATCACAAGCAGGGCATCTGAGCCTCAAACTGGTTCATACCCCCACAGTCCCACAGATATCACACAGAGCATACATACTTTAAATTATTATTAGCTTACTAACCTGTACCTATTATTTTACCAACTACAGTTTAAATATCACTAAAGCCTAAAAAGAAATAAACTACTCTCTTTAAAATAGGTTAAAAATTTAAACAATTTATTTATTTATGTTTTTATTTGTCCACCAGAAAAATTGAATAATGTATTTCAGTACTTTATTTATTATAAGACATGTAATTTGGACTTCAATTAAAATTTTGAAAATGTCGAATTACAAAGTATAAAATTTTAAACAACCGTCATAAAAATTTCCTTTAAAATTTACCATTCCAAGATATTTTAAGCTAAATATACAAATCGTTGTTGCTAAGTGAATTTTGCATACTTTAAATTTACTCCTAAATATCAGTTATGACATCACTAAAATACAACAAGGGTTGCTAGGCTCTGTTTTCTTTGATTAAAAATTTCCAAGGTATAATTAAATTTTTTTTAAATTCGAAAAAAGAAACAACCACAACCTAACTGTAATATAACTTTAACAATTCCCTTCTCATCCTACTACACTCTGCATCATCCGTTCCCTTCTCATCCAACACATACCCTAAATATTTAAACTCAGACACTTGCTCCAGCTGCTCATCATCTAACATAACTTCACACTGAGGACTACAAGTTATAAAACTTGAAAAGGTAATATATTCATATTGAGTTGTAACAGATATATGAACTTTAGTTCTTATTAATGAACTAGATTTTTGTTTTGACAGTTAGATTATATTTTTGCATTGGCAGTTACAAGTTGACCAGCCTAACCTTAAGATATTTTGCATTGGCAGTTACAAGTTAACCTGTCTGAACTTGTTAGCTTTGCATTGGCAACTGGCAGTTAATTTATATAACTTGAAAATTTTTGAAATGAATTTGGTTTGACAATTTACGAATACCTTACATAGTTGAAAGTTAGCTCATATTAATTACTTGACTTGGGTGATTTATACATAAGTGTCAGATTTAGAATATTAAACGAAACTGCTTCATATTTTTTTTGATTTGTTAATGATTTTTGTGGTTTGTTTGAGTTGATTAAATATTTTTTGCATATTAGTGTTTCACATTTTGAATTTGAATTTAAGCCGAGTACTTTGAAATATTATTAAAATTCGTTTTTTATATTTTTGATAGAATACATGTAGAATAAAAAAAAAAGTTATCCGTTATTTTATTTATTTAACTTTTTCACATTTAAGTTTTTTTTTTATTTTTAGTTTGTTATATGAAAGAATCAGGATTAAATTAGTACGAGACTGTGTTTACATAACAGTTGAGTTAACCATTTTGAGTTGACAGTTCACATTTATATAGCGATTAATCATTTTGAGTTGACAGTTCACATTTATATAACAATTTAGCAGTTTTGAGTTGACAGTTCGCATTTATATGGCCATTTAACAGTTTTGAGTTACAGCAGTTTATATTTTTGAAACAACTTAGTATTTTTTCAGATTTTATTGAAACTTTTGGGTAGACTTTCGAAATAAGTTAGGACTTTTAGGATTTGATTGAAACTTTTGGGTAAACTTTAGAAATAATTTAGGACTTTTCAGATTTGATTGAAACCTTTTGAGTGAACTTTCGAAATACTTTGGGAATTTTTTCAGAATTAGTTGGCTCATTTACATAGATTATGGAAATAATTAGGAATGGTTTCAGATTTAATTGGAATTCAACGTGAATTTTCAAGAAGACTTAATATATTGTTAGATTTGAATTAGGATCTTGATGTGAGTTTTCGAAATAAGTTGAAACTTATTTATATGAACTTTCGAAACATTTTAGGAACTTTTCAAATTCGATTTAGATTTTATGTGAACTTTTAGAGGGGATTGAATTATTTTTTGAATTTGACCGAGATTAGTGTGTACGTCGGAAATAACTTGAAACAGTTGGGGCTTTAGTTGGAATTTTATAGAACATTTTGAAAAAGAACTTAGAACATTTTGGGCTTAATTGAGGTCCAAACCGAACAACTTAGAATTATTTTTGAACGACGCTAGTGATTTTTTAAATTTAGTTAAGTCAGATTGGATAACTTAGAATTAATTTAGAACGAAGTTAAGGATTTTTTTTAGATTCAGTCGAGATCAGTTTGAACCACTTAGAATTATTTCAAGGTGGATTTAATTATTTTAGATTTCCTGGAGGGCCTTTTTGAATATTTTTGGATTCAGTTTGTGATGGGACTTAACCTAGTTTACATCGTTGGAAGTATTTCATGCAATAGAGATGGTTTTTACATCATTGGAAGTATGTTCCACAGTGCGAGCTGCCTTTGATTGTTTCTTTGGAAATGATTAATTACATTGAATTAGGTAACAGAGTTTAAGAAGGTTTTAGTCCATTTGGTTTAAAGTTCAGGGACTTAATAGATAACTTCATTATTTTAAGGTGAAGTTATCATTATTTGACACATTAATTTGACATTTTCAGTTAATTATTTCATTGGAAGTGACGCAATTGATTGAACTAGAAAAAGATTGAGAGATTATAATCAATGTGAAGTGAACTGGATTTTTAGGATTTACTTTTGGATAGTTTGATAATTGAATTGATCATATAACATTTGAATAAAAGAGTAAGCTTTTGGAACAACTGTTTTTGAGAATTTTATCATAAGTACTATAAAGCCTTGTTTCTTTTATTTTTGAACAGTAATTAGTTACGACTGTACCATATCGTGAGTTTGGGGTACAGTAAAGTCAATATTTTATTATTTTATTGGGGAATTTCGGGTATGTGGAATAATCTTGAGTTGAAGTTCTGGCTGAGATCTGGAAATAAACTAAAAGAACTACAGGTACAAACTAGATGCTAGGATAAGGAAACTAAAACGTCATATTTTATTTAGCATAACAATTGATAATAGTAAGGATAACAAATAAACAATTAGGTTTGCGGATTTTATTAAGTTTATACATAGAGTAGGAAAACTTTTAATAAGTTAGATCAGCACAACGCTCTGATTGTTTTCAAATAAGAACCACTATACAACCAAAGATTTAATAGGTCAGAAATTTCTCTACTCACCGGAAGTTGCTATTAGTGGTGCAGTTCTGACAGTAGGACAAATTAGAGGCCAGTCTATTGCACTACGACACCGTTACCTGATTCCATTTATACCTCGTAAAGATATGTGACTGTCTATGCTTGAAAAACGTGTTCATTATTTTTAGATTGTTTCTTACACAAAAATCAAACAACGCCTCTCCCTCCATGTTTCTTGTCTCCTCTCCAAATTGTCCCAATACTATCCATCTCTCTTCTCTTTCCTACTCTAGCGTTGAAATCTCCCATCAACACGCACCTCTCCCCCTCCTCCTCCATCCCCACCTCTTCCAGCAATTCCAGTAAAATCGTAGTTCTTGTTCCTCTGAGTGCCCCGTGTTGTGGTTGCATATACTGAGAATAGTTCTATATTTTATCCGCGCCTATCTTCAGACAAACGCACGATCATTCAACCTCTCATTGTTAATTTTTACTCTGTATACATGGTGATAGTCTTGTCCCACTATAAATTCCGACACCATGCTTTCTTATTCCTTCTCTCACTCCACTATACATCAGAACAAATCCTTCTCCCATCTCTTTACCCTCTTCTCATCCCCTCACTCATCTCCGCCATCCCCAACATATCTATCTTCCTCTCTTTCATGATATCTATTATTCTCCTCCGTCGTTTTTCTCCGATAAGTACCCACAGCTTTTTATCGTGGCATACACCTGAGATTCTTGAAAGTGTTTTCCGGATTCCTAGTCCGGTAATTTGCGACTCGTTGTCTAAGTTCTGTCCGGCTTCCGAGGCTCGCGCTGGAGTTCTGCAAGCAGTTTATTTCGGGAAGCGGCTTGCTAGGCCTATCCTTCCCTAAAGCCATAGCCCTTTAGCTGAGGAAACCTCCTGGTGTCCTTGTTGCCCGGGTTGCACGATGGGGACGCGGAGTTGGACTTTGCACCCCATATATAATATATATATATAATATATATATCATATATATATATATATATATATATATATATATATATATATATATATATATATATACTTATATATATATATATATCAAAATCAATTTAAAGACTCAAAATATTTGGTATCAGTTAAAAAGGTATTGGCAAAATTTTTTCTGATGCCGATACTACTAACAAAATTACTGATACTGATGCTTCAAAAATATACCGATATCATGGTGTTGGCTGCCATCTTTTTATATATATATATATAATAGCGTCGGGCGGGGTGACCGGGCCCGCCTCTTTAGGAGGGGTGATTCAGTCCACTCTAAATAAAAAAAAAAAATAAAATTTTTTTTTTTTTTTTCGCTCATTTAATAGCCACGCGGTAGTTCTACAAGTTTTATTTAGATTCTTAATTTCTAGAAAGTTTTATATTTCTTAAAAAATGTTAGAAAATTAGGGTACAAAATGTCCTAACGAAATTTTCAGCTTTTGAAAAATTTGAGTTTTTTAACTTCGTTATAAAATGAAAAATTGTGGATGGATTTTAATTATTTTTTCAGTGTATACACTTCGAGTATGTTAGCTTTAAACTGGGCAAAGGTAAATTTTTGATCCAAAACAGTATTAGTTTCAAAATCAGGACCTAACTTGGTCGATTCACCCCTCCGTAAAAATTGATGATGGTTAGTGTATGCGGGCCAGTTTGTTTTTTGTAGTTTTACGTATTATTATTGACATTTTTATACGTATAATAATTTAAGATGAAATGAAAAAGTACTAGTATTAATGAAATTTTTTTTAAAAAAATGAAATTTTAATAAAAA
The DNA here is from genome assembly GCA_015478945.1 of Trachelipus rathkii. Lineage (NCBI taxonomy): Eukaryota > Metazoa > Arthropoda > Malacostraca > Isopoda > Trachelipodidae > Trachelipus > Trachelipus rathkii. The sequence continues at coordinate 24,062 of JABUQX010081082.1, read as the reverse complement.
AAACGAATTTCAAGTTACCAAAATTTTTGAGCGGGAGAGGGGTGGAAATGGACCACGCTATTTTTTATTTCTTATTTTATTTACTTATCTATTGATATTTTTATTAACTTATTACGATATTTTTAATATTATAAATAATTATTGTAAAAATATTAAAATGTAGAAAGTTGAATTGTATACATAACCACAATGGGAGTCCGATTCACCCCTTCAATGTGAGTCTAAATGAGCTTTCCAAGGTGGGGGTGAGTGAGCGTTATTCAAACTTTAAAAACGTGATATATTATTTATATAGAATTACATTATTTTTGTTGCTTAGTCTTATGACCGACTATTAGGCCTTGATTTTTTACAAAAAAAAAAAAATTCGCAAAAGAGTGCATTAAGGGAGAGTCGGCGTGTGGAGACGAAGTTAGTGCCTAAGGTGTCACGGAGGTCAGCGCCGCCCCACCGCTATAATATATAATAGTATAGTAGTATATATATATATATAGTCATAGGTATTATATATATTATAATACTTATATTATACATACAATATACTTGATAAATTATATATAGATATAATATTCAAGAATGTATGTGAGTCGAGCGTTTTCAGGGGTAAGGAGTTGGAGTCAAGTCGCGGAGTCTAATTGCCAAAAAGTTGGGAGCTCGGAGTCGGGATTCGAGATAAAAGAAAAAGACTCCTGTATCGATCTTCCCCAAAACAATTTTTGTATAAAGCCTTTTCACAACATAAAATATTTGGTAAGAAAATGCGCTATTAAGTTGCTAGAGTTAGTGATAGTTTTTGTATATGAGTAGACAGCACGTACATTAGTTAGTATTACTCAGTATATAGGACTAGTGTGGCTTATGATCCAATTTGATAGCTATGCGACGAGTGTGATTCTCATTTAACTGGTATATAGATAAATGAAAAATTTGTTTTATACTCTCTGTATTCACTAGCGAATTATATACGAAAGGATTTTAATGGCAACTCAGACTCGATTTCGGTGCTAATTAATAAACAGTGAACTCATTAAAGGTTCGGGACTAAATTATTAACATTGTCAGAGTAGACGCTAATCTCACTAAACCTGAAGTTTTTTAAGAGTATAACTTAAAGTTGCGATTTATTTAAGGCTCAAAAGATAGTTTCGGCAATTATGATTATACTATGATACATATTATTGAGTACGAGACATAGCCTGTTGACTTTAGTGACATGCTATCCAACGTTTGACTGATGTATGTGTCTCAGCTATATTATAAATATAGTAATATAAATATATACCGTTGATTATTTTTCTAACTTTATATAATTTTAATTTATTATTGGTGTTGTAGACACTGACGAATAAATTATCTTAATCTACTCATTCAACCATTAATATAAAGTTACGGCTGGTATCAAGATAATTTAATAAAAATTAATAATTAAGAAAGTTAATAAAAAATATATAAAAATTTAAATCAGTATTTTGAATAATTATAATACATGATAAAATACACAATTTATAAATTATATTTTTAACGATTTTGTCCAAGATAGGGTTTAAGGTATGTATTGTTAGAGCAAATGAACCTTTAGTATTGTTTTTGATTTCAAGGCAAGTGCTACTCAGCATTTAATAATTAGATATTAATAAACTGCATTAATATATAGGGATGATCTATATATAATATATATAATGATATGATAAAATAATAAATTAAAAACTTTTTTAATAATGGAGTCATCAGACTTTATATATATATACTCAGGTAGATATAACTTTAAAATTATCAGTAAGATATATATAAATTGATATGCGATTGAAATGGTTTTCGAAAAGCCTACATACTTCTAAATTCTCCAAAAAAAAAACTACAATTACGACGGAAAAAAGGCAAATACATTGCTGCGAGACATCTCGTCGTCAAAAGAGTCATTCATATTGTCCGTGTTAAAACTTGTTAAAAAAACAAAAAATCATATCTCCAAAGACTACAAACAGCTACAGCTTGATAAGGATGTACATGCTTTGGCCTGCAATGAAAAGAAGGAAGTAGGGGAAAGGAAAGAATAAAAAAAGAAAAATAAAATTTTTTTCAGACAATAAAAAGTAATGCGGTTTTTTAAACCAAGTGGGAAATACACACGGCCAAAGTTAATGGTGCTACGTATGCCGTACTTGGACAGCAACTCTGGAGGGAGGGGTCACATATGCTAACACCCTGTAAAGGGAAGACGGAAAGGACCCCACTTACACCCAGAAAAAGTAAACAAAGACAGGAGGGGCCCCAGAGAATCCCCTCTAAACACGGTGAGGGAGGGCAATTTTTAACACTTTAAAACACTCTTCCCCTGAGAAGTCCCCCCGGGTAATAACCCGAAGATAATAACGCCGAATTAATCATGTAATAGCCACTTGTTGGAACAAAATAGGACACGTTTATATACTAGTCTTCAAAGGCTAATGTCACTTTGGCACACAGTAGAACTTGTTGACAATAAATAAAATACTTTACACTATAGTGTATAATTTAAATTATAGTACTTACTCTAATATTATAATCATTATAAAATAAGTAATAGTCGGGCAGAAAAAATAATAAATAATGAACAATAAATAAAAATGGTTATCTCTCTAAAATAATAAATTTAGGCATATTAAATCAGCTGATTTACTTAATAGATAGTTAGGGATAGATACTCACCAATAAGTGTGTATTTTGATAGTACGTCTCTTCTTCATTTATCCTATCTAAAATTTTCACCAGGATTCCAAGGAATAAAGTATCCCTCTGTATTTTACGGCAGGGTAAGGGAGAATGATAGCTATTAGTAGGAATTCTTTGTGTAAGGAAGAAATTATAGGAATAAAGATTAATATTTAGTAGTTTAACAGTTTTTGCTCACGCGGACATAGTTTATAATATAAATAAAAAATTATAATCAGTTATATAAGGAACAAGATATCCAGCATTAGTCGTATTACCTTTCCCGGGCCATTTGGTCGGTAGCTTCGAAGTATTAGAGTTTTGCGTTTGAGTATATTCGGATATGTAGACTGAAATCGGACTGATTGGTGCGAAGACTACCAAGGTGCGTTGGAGGTATAGAGGTATGTGTGGATCAAATCTTTAACATTTAAATAATAATGTAATATAGGATGTAGGAAGAATGAAAGAATATAATTAATAATTTATATGAGTATTTATCGTATAAATCCTTGTCTTAAAGCCATCTTGTTTTATAGCACTTAATAAGTGAGTGAAGCATATATTATAGATTGTCTTAGGTATATTAGTTATAGATATATATAATATTGGTAGTTTAGGGTTAGTTACATTTGCTGTGAAGAATATTAAATATAATTCAATCGAGGAGAGCTCAACCATTCATATGCGTAAATAAATGAACACGTGTACGTGTGAAAAGTTTAATGACAGTGTAGGTAGTACTAATAGGTGGATATGAGTTTAAATACATAGGTTATTTAAACACCTATTTGCCTTGCTCTCCGGGCTGACTATTGATTGCGAGGAATTGTGGTTATGAGGTGAGCTAACTCGTAATTCCTGGATAATCTTCTAATTGTTGATGAGATATCGTCGGACATGATGCAGAGACAGCAATGAGTGAGTAGACAAATCTCGATGTCGCAGGCGCTATTATTCTCAAGACGATGTATATTATCATGATGTATAAGATAAAAAGATAGAGAGAATTAACGACGAGAGAAGTGGAGGTGGTGACACATGACTAACCTGGTGAATTTAATTATGCTGATGCTCTCATACTGAGTGGCCGAATCTGAGAAGCTAAAGTGTGTTTTAAAAGTAATTATATAAAGAGATTATAAGAAAATGATAAGGGATGTGTAAAGGAAGGAATTTGATAGTAACCGTAGATAAAAGAGTAAGTATATGTTGTTTAAGGAATAGCATGGACAAGTCTCTACAGATGTATTAGATATATGTAGATTTGGTGAGCAAGCGGTGCAAACGTTGTCTGAGTTCTAAAATTATAATTAGGTGTATTAGTTTGTGAATTGAGAAGTGAGGTAATCGGAATTTTGATGCAGAGTGCTAGTAGGAATATATATTTGCAGTTAATTATGCAGTGTCTCTTCACAGGCGTGCTTGGTGACAAAATCATCATATAACGTTCGGTGACATGTCTACATATGGACTACCAGTCAACTGTGAAAGTGCGCTGGAGGGAGTCTATACATAGAGGGTAGTTGTTCTGCTACCCATAAGTGTCAATATTCTCGATGAGTAGAATGGGAAGACTCAATGGGTCATGGATGAAGAAGAGTATGATAAGATTCTAGTAACAGACTGTAGTATCAGGAAAGAGACAGATCCTTACGCATTAATCGCCTAGGCGTGTCGTGAACTAAAGATATTAATTATAATCGAGGAGACAATGCAAGCACACACTAAATCCACCACCGTTGACGTTTTTGTGAGAACCCGGACGGTTAATGAGAGTAATAAAATAACTCAATCCAATGGTGAAAGGTTGTTCTTAGTACCCGATGCATGTGGTCAATCCGTCTGGAAATCTGACTCCGCATATCTAGTCCGCGTATGGATTAATTCGCGAATGGACTTAGTTGGTCCTTCGCGTAGTGGTCTAAATTTGCAAATCTCAACAATTCCGGTGACCAGCATCCCGAATGCGCCGGTTTCCTCCTTCGGCCAGACCCGAAGAGTAATACGTCTGATCGATCCGTTTGTGACGACGAATGTCGGGTCCGGCTTAGAATATCCCAAAGACAAAACATCACCTGAGTATTATGTATCTTTTTTCATGATAGGGAGAGAAATGTGGGTTTTGTATGGGGCATCGGTTTTTGGGCCAGGGCGCTTACCCTCTCAATTGGTCACGATTTAACCATTATCTTCTTCTCTATGCGTAGGCGTGGGATTTTCTGTCCCCTGTGACGAGTCGGTTCACTAATAAATGTAACAGAGGCGGTCTCTGGTAAGGCTGGCGTAAGCCTGGGCTCTTTCTCGACAGCATACTTCTCCTCGCTTTCCTTTGTCCGATTGCTTGTAGCGCACCTTACTCCCCTGTCTTGGGTATTAAAAGTATATTTGTAAAGAAAGAAAGAATACATAATAATAATAATAATAATAATAATACATAATAATAAATAATATTATTCATTATTATTTATCTATGTATTTACTCATTATTATTATTACTTATACTTATTATTAATGAATATAATAATTGAATATTATTTAATAATAATAAAAATATCTATTAAATTAATAATATAATATTATATACTATATTATATTATTATTTAATAAAATAATAAATATAAATAATTAATAAACAAATAATTCATTAATTATTCTATTATTATTAACATTAATGTATTTATCTTTTGGGCCTGATATCTTCTGGCCTTTTTTGAGGCGCTGATAAGTATAGTTATTATATATATAACTATCATATATTATATTATACGTGAGTAGTATATATTTATTATCTACTCGTATAATATATATATACTATATCTATCATGTATATTATGTATATATCATAGGTAGTATATATATATACTCGTGAAATCTCAACCATATGCTCAAAAGACGAGCAACAGTGCTAACCGGAAAAAGCAATACATTGCTGGAATGCTGGTTCCAATTTTAGTCGCGGACATGGTGAAAAATTAGATTATTATCTCAAAGAACTATAATAGCTACAGCGAAAAAAGAATACATTTTTGCATCCTGGTAAAATTTTAGATTAGGAAAATGTAAAAAAAATAAAAAAAAATTATTGTTAATAATATATGTAATATGATCCCTATTTAGAGACCCTTATTGGTTACTCGTTTTAAAAATAAATGACTTCTATTACAAAATAAGCTTTTTTTAACTAAAGAATACCCCAAGGGACTACCGCACCGATGGCAGGAGTCGGCGTCTCTCGGCCTTCCGGGGAACTACGCGGTCTCTCTATTATATTTATCTCCCGGTGAGGTCTCCGCAACCCCCCGCTCTTTGCGTATCTTGCGCGCGTGTCGCTGGCTCCTCTCTCTATCTTGGGTATGCAAAAACGCCCCCCCCCCTGTGTTTCCCGTCGGGTGCCGACCCGTCCCTAGCTCTGCCGTGTCATCCCCGACTGTATTCCTCCAATATTTTCTTATATATATTTTTTTCTTAACCATTTTCCTAACTAAAATTTTACTAAGGATTCCCAAATGCTACTCCTTTTCACTGTTGTAGCTAGTTGTTAGTTTTTTGAGATATATTTTTTTTTACCAGTGTCCGCAATAACATATTTTCACCAGGATTTTATCTAAAATGTATCTTTTCCTGAAGCTATTTGTAGTTTTTGAGATATGATTTGTCGCTTTAAACCAAGAAATTTCACCCATTTACTATAATTTATTATATATATACTTTTACTATTAGTGTATACTCTATATATATACTATATATAGTATGTATATATATATATAATATATATATATATACTAGCTAAAATATGTATGATATTCTCGTAAATTCAATCCTATAGCGAATGATATACTATATAATATTCTAGACGTTATCTTTATTTACTCTATATTATCTCTTCCACCACGGTGATCTCTATTTGGCAAACTGAAGGGCTTGTAATAATCAAAGATCCACATCTCACTGAGAAATGTCATTTTTAATTGCCGGTGTCTCACCCAAACTACAGACACGCCCACCTGTCCACAGCCGACTTTAAAACTATTATTTTTTATCTATAGTCTCTACGAATCACCTGTATATTAGATTAATATATATTTTTATCAAAACTAGATTAGCATCTCGTATTTATTCAGAATTATCCTAGCCACATTACTATATTTGATAGGTAGATAGACTAATAATTCGCGTGTCTACACACCAAAAATTAAATATACTATTAACCTCGTGGTTTTTTTTTTAGGATGGAAATATTTTTAAAATGTCTGAGAATTTTGCTACGTGAGCGACAGCACAGTTGTTGTACATAAATGTATAGTATATCTATCCGATTCTTTTAGCTTTTTGCAAATATATTTTAAAAAAATCAGTTATGGGGTGTTAAACTTTAAATTTGTTATGATTAGAGTAGTAGCACTGCTCGCTGTTGATAATTCGTTAATGCCCAAGCACATTACACAAGTAGTCAAGTACATTTTATTTTATATTAACGAATAAAAATAAAACAACTTAAAAAATGTTATATGAAACAAAAATGTCAAAATAAAAAAAATGTACGTCTGGATTTATAAATAAATTTCAATTAAGTTTTTCCAAATTTTTGTGGGAAAAGGTTTGTACAAAATTGTTTTGGGAGTCGAAAGGAGTCTTTTTTTTTACTCGGACTCCCGACTCCGACTCCCAACTTTTTGCGAATTGACTTCCCGACTCTGACTCCAACTCCTTACCCCTGAAAACGCTCGACTCCCGACTCCCCATCCCTGATAATATATATATATATAATATATATATATATATATATATATATATATATATATAATATATATATATATAATATATATATATATATATATATATTATAGCGTTTGGGCGCGGGGTGACTCGGACCACCTGTAGGCATAACTTGGTCTCCCGACTCTCCCCTAATGCCACTTTTTGGAGTTTTTTTTTTTTTTTTTTGAAAATCAAGCCCCTATAGTCGGTCATAAGACATAAAGCACACAAAAAAATAATGTATTTCGTAATAATAATAATAGTTTTATAAAGTTGAATAACGCTCAGTCACCCCGACCTTGAATGGTGAAGCGGACCACCATTGAGGTGTGACGTACCATCTGTTTAAATTCCTCTTATGTATAAATTTTCAATTTTACATTTTTAATTTACATAATTATTTATCATATTTTAAAAATTTATAATAATAATAAACAATATCAATAATTGATAAATAAAATAAGAATAAAAATAAGGTGGTCCGATTCGACCCCTCTCCGCTCAAAAATTTGACACTTTTTTTTCGTTTTTTTATTAAAATTTCAATTTTTTTTAAAAAAAATTCACTTAATATAAGTAACTTTATTATATTTAAATTAATTTATACGTAATAAAAATGTCAATAATAATACGTAAAATACAAAAAAACAATGGGTAGCCGTCCGAAATCACCCCTCGCATCAATTTTTATGGCGGTGTGAATCGGACCAAGTTACGCCCCGTGATTTTGCCACTAATACTGTTTGGATCAAAAATTTACTTTGCCAGTTTAAAGCTAACATAATCGAGTGTATCCACTGAAAAAAATAATTAAAATCCATCCACAATTTTTCATTTTAATAACGACAGTTAAAAAACTCAATTTTTCAAAAAGTGAATTCTATTGAAGGACATTTTGTACCCTAATTCTACACATTTTTTAAAAAATTATAAAAACTTCTAGAATTAAAGATCTAAATAAAACTTGTAGTACTTACCACATGGCAATTTGATGAGACGAAAAAAAAAAAAAAAAAATTTTATTATTTCTTTTTTATTTTAGAGTGGGACGAATCACCCCTCTCTAAAGAGGCGGGCCCGGTCACTCCGCCCGACGCCTATATATATATATATAATGATGCCACCAACACCATGATATGCGAAAGGTAATATTCTTATGATAGCAATATCAAGTTATCAGTATTTTTGTTTATTAAAAGTAGGGTTTATCGGGCCTTATCCTCATCAAATTTTACAATACCTTTTTTAAACTGAATATCTCTATTAATTATTTTCCTCTGAAAGCTCTGGATCTCTGTTGATAATTGAAGGGCCTTTGTTTGATAAATTAACCTTATTGTTACTCATTAAGTATATAATATATAATATAATATATATATAATAATATATTTAATAAATATAATATATTTATTATTATATATAATATTATAATATATATATATATTATATATATATTATATATTATTATATATATTATTAAAAATATATAATATATTAATATAATATATAAATTGGGTGCAAAGTGCCAAACTTCCAGCTAGTCCCACATTTCGATGGCATACTACCGGGTCAACAGAGGACACCAGGAGGTTTCCTCATTCATAAAGTAATGCTATTAGAGCTTAAGTAGGGATAAATGAAGATAGGTAGTTACCATAGCAATAGCCTCAGTCATATCCGATAAATATAAAACTGCTTGCAGAACTTCCAGTGCTAGCTAGAGCCTACGGAAGTGCTACTGACAGAACTTTAGATCAACGAAGTCTAGGCAAGATTATTTAACGGTGTATAAGGAATCAGTAAAGAATAATCAACTATTCAATTAATTATATAGATATTCGTTTGCCCCCGATGAGAATGTGAGAAAGACTGCGTTTGGATGGGTAATATGGTCAAGTTTTAAGAAAATGTGCCATGATTAACTTATTGTGAGTAAAAGAAGGAGGTGAGACACCCCGTTATTGGAGATATATAAATATGCGGGAAATGGTTAAAGAGTATGGATATAGATTGGGATTATAGATAGATTAAGAACGTGAATGGCTGTTTGTAGTATTATTTTCCAAAAATTTAGATAGTACCAGAGAGAATTGAAGCGAGAGAGTTTATTGGAGTTTGTAAAAATTTCCCAGAAAAAAAATCACCAAGTATATTTTATAAAAAAAATAAATATGTGTAGTTTGTGAGAGAATGTGAAAAATAAGAAAAGCTTTGCCAAAATGTAACGGAAAAAGTTTAAACGTATCTGCACAATCTCTAACGAAAAGATAGGGTTACCAAAGGTCAATTTCTTCGACTCACCATGTAAATATAAAACAGACCAGTAAAAATTATAAATCGATGAACGAAAAAGGTGTGAATGAATGTTTCTAAGTTGGAGTTCCACATGTAATAGTGAATGTCGGATTATAGATAGATATTTATAACGTTTTTAATAGTTTCCAAATGTGATAAATAAGCGATCGGCGAGAAACATTGCGCCGGCTACGTGCAGAGGTGAGAAGTAAGAAGATAAAGCTAGAGTGTATAATAAATGAGACTGTGTTGAGGGTGTAAAGAAGGATCTGGGATGGGAGTGAAGGAAAGCGGGAGAGTGATAAACGTCGTGATGGGAAGATTTCAACGCGTAAACTATAATTTGCCATGTATTTTAAAGAATAAAAATAATTTAGTTGTTTTTTTATAATTGTAGTATGAAGAATGAAATAATGTTGATAGTTTTAATTTTGGAAAGAACTGACCCATATTATTATAGTATGAAGAGGAGAATCAACGCATTACATGTGGAAGGTGTGAATGCAGGCTGACCTGTGTGTGTTTAAGATATTTTTGTTTATGTAAGTATTGTTGTTTAGTAGTAGTTGTGATAAACACGTTTTTCAAGCATAGACAGTCACATATCTTTACGAGGTATAGATGGAAAGATATATCTGAACCACATCAAAACTTTACATTATAGTACGCCCCAATATCCCTCCGAACTGTTACAATATATCAATTAATGACCCCAATTAAACATAATTTGGGAAAATTCCAGCATAATGGTTCGTAGCTGCAATTATTGACTAGCTGGCATAGGTCTTATAGTGTTTAAACTTACTGTTCTAAATCAATGTCTAACTACACTAAGTAGCAATCATTATCCTGTCCAGTGAGTATTGAGAAAATTTCTGACCTATTATAATCTTTTGGTTTGTTAATAGTTAGTACTTATATTAGAAAACAATCAGAGTCGTTGTGCTGATCTAATCTATTATAAAATAGTTTTTTCTCTACCTCTATTGATAATCAAACTTAATAAAATAATCCGCAAACCTATAATTAGTTTTATATTGTTATCTAACTAATTTAATCTACTATATGTTAAGTAAAAAAAATATTAAATTTGGTTATATATTTTAGTTTTCCTATTATACCTAGTACATCATAGTAATATTTTGGTGTGTACCCACCTCTCTCCCACGTGTGAGTATAAATGCTTATACTGTTGTATTTCAGCAAATCAAATCAGCCAGTGTAAATAGAGCTTTCTAATCTAAGAGAGTTATATCTTCAGTCTACCTACTACCCCCGAAAGAAAATTCCGCCAATAAATAATAAAATCAGTTTGACCCAATTATAACTGGTATCAACACAAGACTCACGATTTTATATGGAGCCTCTCCAACATATAGTCGTAACTAAATAGTCTTACTGTTAATTCGAGAAAAGATAAAATATAGATCAAGGCCTTTTAACCTAATGTTATGTTTTATCTTCATGATACATGTTTCATCCTCAAGATGTATGTTTTATCATCATGATCTGTGTTACACTTATGTTTTGTTTTGTTCTTATAATTGATGTTTTATCTTCATAATCATGATGCATGTTTTGTTCAAGTGTTACATAAAGATTATTTTACAATTAAGTTAACATATTTGAATATATTTCAATATTGAATGATTGAAGAAATTTAAATAAACCCATTAATTTGAATTCCGTGTAAGAATGAAATTTCCTAAATTTTACAACAAGTCAACTTAAAAATCAACATATGATATTTATCCAACTTACAAACCTACAATAATAACTCGCCACTAGTAATACATTGAAGAAATTTTCCTCTTCACCAATTAAAATTAATAATGATAATTTATCTCCATAATTAATGTAAAACTATTTATACTTTTTATTAATTACCATAAGCTGAGAAACTATATAAACAGTAAATGCTGTTACAACTTCTGTGTGAGAACCTAAAATTCAATCTAATAATACAATTCATTTTCAGATAGAATAGAATATCTCAATTTTGGCAGACTTCTACGACTATTTTTGTGGGCATTTATTCACTTTCTTGAATAGAATGACATAAGAAAACCACTCATAACTATTTTGAACTAGTATAATACTTTTCCATTGACCTCCAAACCTAGATTGTTAAACTATGCGTATTAAGTTAATCCCATCAGCAAACTAATCCAATAAATATTTTCAAAAAGTGCCTCCATAGGGAAATCTATAACAATATAATAATTATAAATCCACTTGCAAATAATTCTAATAGTGGTGATATCAACTGTATGTTGAAATTTTTTATTAGTATATTCTTTTCTATTATCTTCTATATTATATATTAAATTAATTATTAATTATTTTTTATATTTCCATGTACAGGATAGAGGCAATCGTATATATTATAAAAAAGATCAGTCCCCCGTCGCGGGGTTCAAAATATAAATTTTAAATAATCTAAAGTTGTTCGGTTTGCGACCTCATAATTAAAAGAACCCTATAATAAATAATAGTTCTAAGTTCTTATTTAATCAAAATGTTCTAAATTAAAAATTCCCAACTATAAGCCCCCAACTGTTTCAAGTATTATTTTCCGACGTATTATTTATCAATAACACTAATAATAACTCTTAGGTATCAAAAATTTATCAAAATAAATAATTATAAATTTACTCTAATACGAGTAAACGTTTTAATTAGCACGATATAAACATAATAAAAATAATCATTATTTATATTTATTATTCTAATAAGTCCCTAATTGAACAAAGGTTCTCTAGAAGATTTGTACATCATGATGAATTAATTATATATACCATAAAGGAGAATCTGTGATTTTCGATATTTTTTCCAATTTTACATAATATCCTAAAAGATCAACAATTTGTGAATGTAATTAACAATATTTCTTTAATACTAATTTTATTGTTATTTTAATGTATAACTTTATTTTTTTATAACAATTTTTGTATTATATAATTTACAACGGTGTGATTAATAGTGTTCACAATTTTATTAAACCATTACCCCTTATGAGGAGAACAATAAACCATTCCCTGAAATTAATTTTATAATATTTCCATTTTATAATAACCCCTTCATTCATAAATGTTCTCAAGATATTGAATTTATCCGCACGCCCCACTATGCACCTCTTATATGGTGCAACCCGTGTAAGTCCCTAAATTTAATGTTACAAGATTCCCAAAGGTAAATTTTAATAGTCGGCCTTACTTCGTGCCCTATTTATTAATGCCCCTTCTATCAACAAGTCTTTGTTTCCAATCAAATCTGAATAGTCCTCTAATAAAATAATTATTTTATTTTCTTAAAATGAGTTAATTTACCATTCACCAATTATAGTTTTCTATGAAATCAAATCTAACCATTCCCGAGTCCCAACATAATATTAATCAAGAAATGTAAACTAAAAGGTAGAAAAAGGTATTACTGTAATATGAAGATATCTGACTTGCTTACGTTCAGAATGAGTAATAAAAAATGTCAAAATATTAATCGTCAACAAATATTCCGTTCTAAAATGTCAAACGCGTGCTGAAAAAACTGTTTAACCACCGATGGCACAGTTAAGCTCAACAGAAGTGGCCAAGGAGGTCCCGACCTTCTCTGTCAAACTTCTAAGTAATAAAACAATTGAAAATACTATTATATTTGTTTTCAAAATTTCTAAATGTAAACATTCCCGTAGAGATATAAATCTCTGCGGCTAATAGATAATAATAAATCGCTATATTAATATAATGTGAAAGTTGTTAACTCAAATAATAATGTGTATAAATCAACTGTTATGTAAAATAACTATCAGTTCTTCAGTTTATACTAATAATTTTAATCTCCAATGATTAATCTTTTCATAATAATAATCAAACTAAAAATAAAAATAATAAATAAATCAATATAAAATTGTTGAAAAATAGTTTAAAATAATAATATAAAATATAACGGATAACTTTTTTATTATTTTATTCTATCAATTAGTATATAAATTGCGTATCAAAAAATTAAATCCAAAACTTTTGTGATAATTTCACGAGGGCCCCTTGTTTATCCGCCGACTTAAATTTCTAAACGATTTCTGCATATATAGAAAACAAACTAAATATTGGCCTCACCAGGGAAAATATAGCATCAGTTGAGTTTGGAATTATACTCAAAACTATTCTAAACATAAGCGCGCGAAACAAAAACACTTATTTATTCGTTAAAATCAAAAAAAATGGAGTAAATACGGATCAAGATATCGGATCAGATTTCAAAGAGCAAAACTTTATATAATCTCTATGAGAGTAAACTCATAAAAGTAATACTAAACTTTGGTAAAAATGAGTTAAAAAAACACAAAAATAAGTTGAATTATATTAATAATAACAAATAAGAGAAATCGGAATAAAATCTTTTAGAAATTAAATACATTTATTTTAAATAATTAACAAAATCATCTCAGGAACTGATTCCACCCATTTAAATTTGCAAAAAATATAACTAACTAAATAATTAACTGCTCTTCGTTGGGCGGTCAGCTTACTGAAGGCAAAGAGTCAAATTACAAGGAGTCAAATTTGTTATTTACACTGGCCATCTCCCTTTAATATACCTTCAAAACATGAACCTGGTCGATGACCGCTGAGTAGGCACTGTAGAAGAATTGAATGGATTAGATTTCGAGATTAGACATTTTGCAGGCTAACACATTATCCAAATAACCAGTTCCGAGGTTACTCAATTATTGTCATCTGAAACTGATCTGCAGTCGTGCGAGTTTTCACATAGGATTCAAATTGGTGGAGGTTCCTGGATGTGGTGTGCTGTTTAAATGTTTTTCGTTGTACTTAATAAGTTCTACTGAAAATCACGATAAATTGGGCGCTATTGTAATTGATGAGCTCATAGGTAATATTGACAAGTATGGTATCCATGAGAAAAATATAAGAAAGAAAATCCAGTCTATGAAGAGCCCTGGTCAAGTTCCAATACCAAAAATAATTATAAATGCTTTTTGCAATAGTTTCAAGGTCTGATTCAAAATGTTCTTCAACGATGGAAACCTATAGTATATGGTGTTCAGTTCATAGGTAAAATGTGTACTATCAAATGTTATGATAGTATACACTATAACTATCTGAAACCCGTCTTAATGTGGTCCGACCTAAATATGAGAATAATGTGATGATTAAGATATTCAAATAAATAATACCATGATCTTATGTTGATACAGTATTAGAGTATTGTGCACAAGTTTGTTCAACATGACTCCCAACAATTAAAACATTATGAATAAACTTGGAGTGAGTTAGAAAGGAGAACCAAATTCAACTCAATCGTATTGCTGTACGAGAGAACCTTTTAAGTATCATATACAAATATCGCTGAAAAAGTACGAGAGATGCCAAGCAAATAGCGAAAAAAAGGTAATTATAGGAATTCTGAAGAGTTTATCTGTGTTTGAGCTTTACAGTGCACTCAAAATGACTTGCAGTATTCAGTAATAGGGATTGTAGGTATCTGAACTTCGAGATAAGAATAACGACGAATTGCAGTTGATAAAATGTATTTATTTTCTTTTCTTCGTAAAAAAGACTTTGACATAAATTGCAATATTCTCAGGTAGAACAGTAGTGTCATTACAGTGCCTTCAAAATATAATTAAGCGATAGTAAAGAATACTAATAAAAATTAGATAATACCAACGTGGAATAGTGCAAGCCAAGTGCATATTACATCTCTTATCGTATAAATTCCCAATGGGGTATCTGACAAATAGATAGAATGCGCGATCTCGCAACTGGGCAGAAAGTCAGAAGACACACTGAAAGGAGCTCTGAGCCTTCCAATGAATTAGTCGAAACAACTAATCAAACAATTGCAAAAAATGTAGGAACCGACCAAGTTTTCCTTTCTGTACATTCTGATAGAATTAAGTACGGACGGAATCTCTTTAGTCACTAGAGGTTTGGGTCTCAAATTTTTGTGGATAATCTGGCGAAATTTGCCATCGAGGAAAAGAATATGTGTTGGTTTTTGAATCTTGGACGAATCTTACGAGTATTTGCTTGTGCCTGTAAATAGCTAAGCAAACAAGAAGCAACACCCTCATAGAGCATTATGCAGGAGCGCTAGAACTTAAACTTAATATTTGTGCGGTAGATTACATAACAGACCGATGGTTTGGGCTTACCCGATCCAATGGAGCAGAATTTCAGCAAAATGTATATAGATCTAAAGTATTATTTTACATTACCATAAAATCGAGGAACCTTTCACTATTTGTTGCCCCTCACTTAGGCAGAGAGCAAGATCGTGTTTTAAGGAGCTTTTGACATCACAGATGTTTATATTGCTAAAAGTGCATAATAAACTAGATCATCTTATGGCTGTGAAATATACATATAAAACTCTCAAGCAGGGTGAAGAACTCCCTTCTTCAGTTATAGCATAAACTCTCTCTTCATTTAACTTTCCTACGATTTCTGCGTTATAGACGAGCATCTCCCGTGCATGACCTCTAAGATCTTTGCTATATACGGTATATCTGATTATAGTTGCGTCATTACAGTAGACATTACTACTATCGCATGAGCATTCCGCAATATGAAACGAGGGGTTGATTGGCAGCCCTTAGTATGCTTTGTGGAGTGACAATTCTTACATTTTGACTCCATTACTTAGAAGGTATCAGTGCCATAGAAGCTTGTAGGTGTGAATGAGCTAAATGTAAATAATGTCTTTATTGGACGGAGTCCCCATCTACAATGTGGTGATCATATATGTTTTAATTAAATGCTCTTATGGGAAGAACCATTTTGTGGATTTAGGAAACAACCCATATTTGGTGAATCATGGGTGTTGAAATTACCTGGTACTGACTCATATAATTTGCTGACTAATGAACGTGTGATATCAAGACACCGAACTCGTATAAAGTAAGAGACAACAAATCGAGTCCCTTTTCTCTATTTATACGGCCTCGAGCTAGCGTAGCTTGGTACCATTTCTTCATTCTTCAGAAAAAAAACGATTTTGCTTTCAGACTGATTTTTATCTTAGGAATCTATATGCGCGAGAACTGGGAGCGTGAAACTACTAATGACAAGAATCCTCTACTGAATCTGATAACGTATTAGAGATCCTCATTTAGATTCGATCACGGTACTCCTAAGAAACGTAGTTCGTCAGTGTTATAGGCAAAACCACAAGATTTCCAACATCCCACCCGTGCGTTCAGTAGTCTCCAGACGTATGTGCATATAGCACACCATTTAAGTGTGAGGAAACACTTGGACAACTTTTAAATCCCCTTTAATTTAATTCACTTTATTTGAAGAATATTTCCAATAAAAAACTTCCAAGTTTACTGTATAAATAGTAATAAAAGGATTTGTCGCAATAATTCAATATTTACCTCGCTCTCAAACTCACCTTATTTGAATTAATATTCTTGTCACAATTATTTAGAACAAAGAGATATGTAACAGTATAACGAAAAATTCTAATGCTTCATATTTACAGATTATTGAAAACCTACCAATTACCCATATAGAAAGTTTTGAGATTCTATTATTATTTACTTACCTACTTTTCTTACTTCTTATTCTTCTTTCTATTAATTCTATTATTTAATTCTATACGTATATATGAATTAATTACGTATATACCTATTTGTTCTTTATTCACTCCTTAGTTACTTCGTCTGCTTCTATTATTAATCATTAGTACTCTGTACATATACTCGTTAAAAAGTTTGAGATAATTAGCATAGGGTTAGACTGAGAAATATCGCATATTATTTATATCTAGATAAAGCGTTTTTTATTAAATATCTTTTATACTATACCCTGCAGGATCATAGGTAGAGTTAATAGCGTATCTCCAAAGACTAACTGCACATGAACACACACTTCGTCTCCCATTGCGCATACTATAAAATACTATTCTCCCTAATAGCGAGGATGTGTTTAGGTCTTTAATGTTTTGATGTATTGGAAATCAATTTCTTATTAGGCACCACATTTTTAAAGGTTTGTCCCGTGTAAATAATTGTATTCTGTTAAGTAATTAGAGTAATAGACCAGTTAACGAGCATCACTTTACCCACAGAAGGTAATCATCCAGGCGTGTGTGATACTCAATACGACAACAAACACAACTATGATTATGATTGGTGCCCATAACCTTAATCTCTTCTAGTTGCGAAACATAATACACCAAACAATCAATATTCACCTTATATTGCAAATAAATTACTGACTTCCAACAATACATAACCTATGCTATCAAAAATAAATCGTTGAATTTGTTATCATGTGATAAAAATTAAGAGCGAGGCAAACGAATCGTACTTCCATTACCAACATTATCTCAATTTGAGTATATTGTTTGAGAGGTGAATAGTATTATACACCAAGATTTATTTTCCATATAATTGCGCATCCCTCACCTATTTATATCGATTTGGAGTTATTGACGGTCCTACCGTTATTGGTTTTATATGACTATACCGCTATTTAATATAATCATATAATGATTTATAAATAATAATATATATTAATATATTATATATAAATATATATATATATATATATTATATATATAATATTAATTAATATATATATATATTAATATATATATTTATATTAATATATATTATATATTATATAATTTATATATATAACTTATACGTTAATATATATATATATATATATATATATATATATAATATATATATTAT
The DNA here is from genome assembly GCA_015478945.1 of Trachelipus rathkii. Classification (NCBI taxonomy): domain Eukaryota; kingdom Metazoa; phylum Arthropoda; class Malacostraca; order Isopoda; family Trachelipodidae; genus Trachelipus; species Trachelipus rathkii. The sequence continues at coordinate 5,587 of JABUQX010081082.1, read as the reverse complement.
TATATATATATAAGATAAATATAATATTATATATATATAATTAATTAATTATTAGGTCAGCCTACTTATGAGAAGTATAAGCTACACTTATATACCATTATCTTTACATAATATATAATCTATACATAATGCTACAGAGAAAATGATAAAATAACATTGTACTGTAAATGCTGGGTAGTTACTCCATATAGTTATAGTTGACTGATAAAATGCAATAAAAAAAAAAAATAAAAATATAAAATAAAATAATAAAAAAATAAAAAAATAAATAAAAGATATAATATTATATATTATACTCAAAATATATAAAATAAAATTGGAAGAAAAGAACAATCTTCGGAAAGTCTCATTCATCATATAAACATGTACCAAAATTGTAAAATATAAAAGAAATAAAAATAAAAAAATAATCTATTGTATTTAAATATAATTATATATAAAGAATATGACTAGAGGCCTATTTAGAGCCATTTTATTGGTTACTCGTTAAAAAAATTAAAATAGGACCTTTCTATTAAATTTCCTTTGTTTTTGATTTAAACTAAAGAGGAATTAACCCCAAGTGAGTATATACCGCTTGAACTTAGATGGCAGGAGTCGGGGGTCTTCTCGGCCTTCCGGGGAAACTACGGATATAGGTTAGGACTAATTCCCACCTCCTGTCAGGGGAGGGTCTCCCACGATCCCGCAACACTTTCATATTTGTAGGTTGTTCCGCGGGGGTTCCATCCGCCCTCCCCGTACGGGGTATGAAAACGTGCCCCCCCTGATGTTCCCCGTCCGCCTGAGCCCCGCTAATAATGCTACTGATGTTGAATACCTTACAAAAAATATATATATTTATTACTAGTCCACAGCATCCCTATACAAACAAAAAATAGCCCAATTTTTATGTTTAAGTTTTTTTTTTTAATTTTTTTTCTTAACATTTTCCGCACTAAAAATTTTATTCAAAATCTCCAAAATGTATTTCATTACATTATACCTATGTTAGTTTTCGAGATATGATTTTTTTTTTTTTTTTTTTTTTTTTTTTATTTATTTTTTTTTTTTTTTTTATTTTTTATTTACAGTTTTCTCGGATAATATCATTGCCAGGATTCCAGCCAATGTAATTCCTTATTTCCGGGTGTAAAGCTGTAGTAGTTTTTGAGATATGGATTGTGGTCTCTTCTTATGAGGCTGGCAGGAGTGTAGATTGTCACCAATTTGCTGGTTATTGCAGTGAAAAGTGACCAATGTATTTCCAGCAATATAATCACAAACAAATTCAGTTTTTGGATGAGCCAGTTCCACAGGGTTTCAGTGGAGCATCTACTACATTACTTTGTATAATTCAACTGGCAATTCATCTTACAGACCTTAGGTTAGAAGTAGAATATTCTTCCAAGCCAAGACAATAAGCAACCTTCTCTGTTAAAACGACAAGATGAACAAGATCGCAGTCATCAATGTTAAGTGGTTGCCACTGGTCTTTCTTACATGATTGTCAATGAATGTTTATCAAAATATTTTGATACATACACGCCATTAACATTCAGTCAAACTATGTCTTCTCATCAACCAAAACATTTCTGGTTGGCAACAACTGGACAGTCTGATAGCTTGCATCCATTGTATTATTACTCAGTTCCAACTAATGATAAAAATTCTCCATATCCAAGTGAAATGACTTCACTAATATTGGATAAAACAGTTCCAGCCTATGAAGACGATGAGACTGTGCAAGCTGCGATGAGGGAATTTATGGATGACAATATTTCCGACATAGGTCACATACTAGTGCTGGAGCCGGAAGTATGCACAAAATCCCCTAGTATTGGTTGTTATCACTATGCTATGTCTCAACTGTAATATCAAGACTGTATACCTTTCATATTTATATTCTCGAATATTTTTTTTTTTAATTAATAACTTTAGACATAAAACAATTTTCTTATTTTGGTTGACAATGATAGAAAAACAAGAAAATGCGAAATATCCTCCTGCTTCACTTCTTTCTCTCCCTAGAGTCCTTAATTTTAGGATCGCTGGAGTTTGACAAAAACTAGTGCTCAATGACAACTTTAATGGAAGCATAAATTGATATGTGAGTAAGACAAACTTCTTTACCTTATATTCAAAGAAAACTTTTCATCAATAATTAAATTTCAGAATATTATTGAAAAGGGGATTAGCAAGGTGTTGTGGATGTCTTGTTACAGGTTATTATACTTTTGCACACTCACTCCGCTTTACACCAGATCCGCAGCCCTTCTTCTGGGTTATTTTATAAAAGTTTAAAATATTTCAGCAAAGAAATGAATTTCTTCTGAGTTAAATTAAACATATTTAGTGGTTATTGTTAAAACAAATAATTTTGCTTTATTACATCAAATCAAATATGCAAAAAACATTCTTGAGTAAAAAGTAAAAAAAATAAAAAATAACTAATCTTACCAACTGCACTGTTTTCCGTAAGCGCCTCAATATCTTTGACACCTTGTTCCATTAAATAAGAATTCATTGTGATAGCATGATAAGAGGCATCAAATTTAAATAATGAATAATTTTTCTGTCTGCAGATAACCATAAAGACTTTTATATTTCACAGATTGAAAGAGTAATAATACTTCAAATAAAGCATTCCAAGTGAATCAAAATAAAACAATAAAAAATTGAGGAATATCCAATTGGTTGAGTTTTTCTTTTTTAGAGAAAATCAACATAGAATATATATTACAGTTGCGTAGCTTTTCAGTCGATAAGTGACTGCTGTAATGTCTAGTTCTGAGATGTTACCTAACTGACTTATAAATTTAGATACTCGGTATAAACAAAACTGTGGTACTGGTAAAAAATAAAAATATATAATATATATATATATTATTAAATATATATATATAATATTAATTATAATTAAAATATATTATATATATATAATAATTTAATTTATAATATTATATATATATAAGTTATATATATATTATATATATAATATAATATATATATAACTGAGGTTGATGTATGGTGATAGTTGGTGTTAAGGTGGTGATTTTGGTATGTATATATAATATATATAGATAAATATATATTAAATATTTAATTAATATATAAATAATTATGTATATAATAATAGATGGGTGTTTAGACAATATATATATACGCGTAAGAAGGAGGATGAGTTTTTTAAGAGTAATATGTATAGTATAAGAGCATAATGGACTTGATGGTAAATGAAATAGCGCAGTGACGAGGCGAGATTCGCCTATTGGTTGAAAAGGGTTTGTGAAATGATGTGAATTCGGTATAGGATGAGCAAGAACGTAAACAAACTGAAGTGTGAAGTTAAAATATTTATGATATATGTTATGGCAGTGATGTCAAAAAACTATATGGTGCGGATTCACCGAGTACCGATGTCTAGAACGTGTAAAATAGGTCAAGTGTTTAGACCAGTATAGGAAGGGACTCTAACGCGCTGTGGCATATTTAGTAATTCATATTCATTTAGAGATAGAGGAAAGCCGCTAATACTGTACGAACTACCTGTAGTCTTGAAACGCTTATAGGTTGCTATAAAAACAATTAATTGTATTGTTCTTCCAGTTATAATATATATAATATGAGAAAAAAAACGTATAGATTGAATAACTTTATTCGTGTAACTTAAAACCTCCATAATACATAGTGAGGATAGTTGATATTAGAGGTGATGAGATACAGAAATATATAAGTATAATATATATAGATAAACACGAAAAGCATACAATGAATTTGCATTAGGGATGAGTTGTGTGGTGTTGAAGAAGGATTAATATAAGAGTAGTCAAAATTAAACAAGGTACATTGAAATGGTTGGAATTCATAAGGAAAGGATGGTGATAGTTGGTTGCTTAAGCGGATATAAGTGGTGAGTTTGCTAAAAATCTACCCAGCTGGGACACTGAAGAATAAAGGGTGATGGAGTCAGTAAGGAATAATATGCCTGAAGGAGTAAGGATATTGTGATTTTAGGCTAAGGTGCAGATCCAAGAAAAAAAAAGATTATTATATATATAAATAGGACTTAGTTGAAATACGGGAATTGTGATGGGGGTAATGGTGTTATTGCAACTGCAGTCAATGGAGATGTATATATATAACGTCTACATTATGAATATAACACAATATGTGTAAGATTTTTTGCAGTATAAGAGCATTTATACCCGCCTGGAATACAAACACCTTAGGGGGAATTTTATTTATTATATCAGACGACGATTTGGCCTGCACACCATTTACACTGGCGTATAGTAGTAGGCAATCTATGTTCCTACTAAAGAATCCTTAAGGCCTGCGTGTATTACTTGTCGCAGAACAAATGGTCTGTTATACATGTATAGTTACATTTCTACAACATTCGGTGTTTTCGAATTTTACCACTGCAAACTTGTTAGACTTCTGATGTATTTATTTGATTTTCCCCTCAAATGATAAATTTTATATATCTTGTACTTATTGTCTATAACCGTTTTATTTCTATAGAAATCAGTATTTATTATATAACTACGGTTTTGCTTGTTAAAAATAGTAAATATCATATAAAATAAGGTATATATAACATAACTATAAAATCATAGACTTATACCCAATATTTATGGAATAATGATTCAAAATCGTAATGTTGAATAATTATTTTAAAAATGAAAAACTGATAATATCAATTATGAATATGATTCAAATCATTTATCGTCAGTATATCTAACTCACTATATTACTGAGTGGGAACTGCGTCACCCAAAGTGACGCGTCACGCAGTTTGAGAACCACTGCATTGTATGGCATTATTTTAAAGATTATATATCTCATTTAAATTGTTTATTAGAGCCGGTAACTATATACCTATGGTATTATAATTGCCTACATCTCACTGAATGGTATATATATATCCAAATTGTGGATACGACGCTAGTTATATTATATTCATGATAGTTATTATAATATATATACGGTAGCGGACCTGAATATGTCGCTAGTAAATATAATAACGTCTTTATGTAGGTTTGGGGGCGAAATATTTTCATTTACAATATACATTTTTCAGAATGATATAGATAGTTTTATTTACTGGAACTTTTGTAAAAAGGCTTTTGACATCAAAGGGAGACTTAAGTGGTCAGTTTCAAGAATTTTTTTGATTGTTGATTTTTTATATAAATTCCTCCGTAGATTTGACAATGTAGTTTTCATCCAAGTAAGGTCTGATCATACTATTTAATAGTTGGGCAATATCATGGGTGAGGGTACCTGTCATGCTGATTACGGTCTGACGGGTAGATTTTCTTGATTTTTGTGCACTTTTAAGAATTCCGTATAAGAATCCATTGTTGTAAGCTCAAATTCTTTTACTTTGTTTTTAATTGCAGAATTTTGTATTTTATAGGCAAGAATCTTTAAACTATTATACATCATCAGTCTGAGTTTTCGAACAATTTTGAAATTTTGTTTTGTCATTTAATAGGCCATAGTTTCTTTTCATAATCTGTTTTATTCATAACAAAAAAAAATTTAACAATATTAATATGTTCATGTTTTTAGTGATGGTATTTTCCTTTTTTATTATTTT
>JABUQX010081081.1:35000-37562 GCA_015478945.1 Trachelipus rathkii | reverse complement strand
GGTGGATATAGTTTTTGAGTTTTTGAGTGGGGAGGAGGCCGAATCATTCAGGATTCTCAACGATCTGGGAGCAACTAATTAAAGAACCACACACATTCCGGATCTGTGCCCAACCAATTCTTGAACACACTAGACCTATGTTTCACCACTAGTCCTCTCTCTTTAAATACACCACGTTTCGCTCCTATCGGTAAATCTGACCCACACCTTATATCTCTCATTTATACTTTCTCTCCAAACAGCGCTCCATCCTGCCCTTACGCGTTTTCTCTGGCACTTTGATCGGGCCGATCTGGGGGGCCTTGCAGTTGCTTCTACGCTAACTATTATTGGAAAATGACTGCTTGTCTCTGGTGACGCTTCGACTTCTGCCGATAGGGTGGGAGCTGTAATCGTTGATGGGTGAGCAGGTTCATTCACTTTCTTCGACAAATCTTTCTCTCTTCACGTAAATCCATGGGGTCGATCCGTGCTTTTCGTCTGGCCATCAGGCTAGAGACAGTGCGTATCGGGAAGTGGAAAAATTCTCTTCTCCTATCGCTCTTGCTAATTTTCATTCTGCTAGAAATCGTTGCAGTCACTCTTCGACGAGCAAAGCGGGCTTTCATCAAACGAAAGTGCGCTACCTCCTTGGTTCCCCTACTGATAAATCTTTCTGGCCTCTTGCAAAACATCTCTAAACAACCTGTCTATAAATCTGTCTTTCCTCCTATTATTCGATCTGATGGTTCTGTTGCAAATTCTCCGACTGAAAAGGCCATCTCTTCGGCCTCCTTTTTCCTCTACTTCAACCCTGGACGATTTCTGGCATTTCCTCATTCCTCACCTTATTTCTCGGTGTCTCAGTGCGCTTTGCCTGTGATTAATTTGATCGGGTACATGGGCTCCTGAAATCTTATGAACGTTAGGAAGGCTGGTGGCCGGATGGGCATTCCTTCCAGAGATTTGAGGGGTTGTGCTTTGCGGCTTACCCGCCCTCGTTCACTATATTCACTATGTTACTTCAATACTAATACTTGTCCATCAGTGTTGGAAGCCCGCACATGTCCAACTTTATTCCGAAAAAGGAAGCCGCACTGACCTTTTCTACCTACACGCCCTATAGCCTCACGTTATTCTATAAGATTTTGAACACCCTTCTCACACGCTCATTCTCTTAGAATCATCTGAAGCTCCACTCACTTCTTTCGCATCGCAGTACGGCTTTATACGGCGCTCGACGGTCTACTGGCGATATACTTTACTATCTAACTGATCTATTGGTTTTCCGCCCTCAGACGACGGGGAGACTGCGTAGTTGGCGCTTGACATAGCCAAGGCATTTGACCGGGTATGCACGCGTCACTGCTTCCAAGCTCCCCTCCTTTGGGTTTCTCCCTCCTTGCTTACTTATGTCTAGTTTCTTTCAAATCGCTCAATATCGGCTGTGTTGATGGGGCGACTTTCTTTTTCTTTTTCTACTAGTGGTGTTCCTCAGGGTTCTCTATTATCTCCTACTTTATACTTTCTCTGAATCTTCTCACCTGCACTCTAACTCTATCCACTCGTATTGCCGACGACTCGACCCTTCATTCTTTCAACTCATTTCAAGTTGCTCCTCTCTTTTACTTCTCGAATTGCCTCTCGTCTCAATCTTTCCGATTTTATTCTCGCTGATCTGGTCAGAATTTCCGGGTGGGGTCGTCTCAACCTAGTGAAAATTCAGTTCTTTTAAAACCCAACTTCTCACAAATCTCCCCTTCTCTCAGACACTCTAGCGTCCTATCTCTTTCGGACGGTTTTCTGTCTCCCTGTGACAATTAAACATCCCTGGCCTTAACCTTAAAACAAAAAAAATGTCTTGGAAACCTTCCATCACAACGGTTGCTAGGCACCCCCAAAGAAACTTGGAGTTTCTGTTTAGACTGCGAGACTTTTTTCCTCTTCTCAGTTGCTCCAAGCTATACAAGGGCCTTCATCCGCCCTTGTACGGAGTACTGCTCTCATATCTGGGGGCTCTGGTGTCACCCGGCTTTTGGACAGGGTCGAGTCACAAGCCAATAGCTTATAAACTGTTCTGTACTTTCCAGTTACCTTGACCCCTCTATCTTTGCGGCGCGATGTGGGTGCCTTATCTCTTTTCTATAGGGACCGCAGCGGCAGGTGCTCGAGGGTGCTTATCACTCGCGTACCACAACCTCACGACCGCCCTCGTAGCACAAGGGGTGCTGTGTTCGGCCGCACGAGCTTTTGCGTGATATTGGTAACTCTAGGCTGGTTCGCTGCGGTGTCTCCTTTCTATTCTGCCATCTCTGTTCCGTTGAATTCTCTTCCATCTTCTGTGATTTCTGCTGAATTTAATCACTCTCACTTTAAAGCCTGCGTCTGTGCTCATCTGCGTGTTTGCGTTAGTTGATGAAGTGTCTGAGATTGTGCACCACCCTCCTTGAATAGGGCTCATGCCCTGAGTGGGTTGGTGACAACATGTGTAAAAAGAATGGGATAGTTATTCAATCCTGATCGAAGGATGACTTAGAGAGAAGGTGGATAAGGATGGGAATGTCAGATGTATGTTGAAATGAT
>JABUQX010081081.1:0-27500 GCA_015478945.1 Trachelipus rathkii | reverse complement strand
AGATCTTATACAAGATGTTTAGTTCCAATAGGAAGGCAAAAATGCGATCACTACGAAAATGAGATGATTCGGAAAAGATGTGATGAAGGCTATGCTGAGAGTATAAGTTAGCACGTCCAGGAAAGACTTGCTTCTAAGAGGTACGAGATGGCAACGCAAATCCACCAAAGAGAATGAACGACTGTGACGAGGACAACTGAGGCAGCAAATGGCAGGTCGGGAACCCCGCGACATAAGAATCCAATGAGTGAGATTTGTATGACCAAGACACAATCGAGCCAGCCACCTCCAGGAGGCGACTCCTCCTACTAGATGAAGACCACCGGCCAAAGACAGGTTTGACATTCCGAAGTTTGGCGCCACGAGCATCATCCGCCCAACATGACTGCCAGCCAGAGAGAAAGCCCAGACGCAAAGAGATGGAGAACTCATCCTGCCAATGCTGCTTGAAGGGGAGGCTTTAGCAGTTTTCCTCAAGATGAGTGAGGATTCCAAAAACCACTCAGAGATAAAGGAAAAATTGAGATAAGTTTTCACCACAACCCGTTAATGGCCTTAACAAAAATTTGTGAAAAGAAGTGGATGGGAGAACCGATGGACGTTTATGTCACCGACATAAGAAGATTGGCAAGATATGAGGGATGCAATGTAGTAAGAGATGGAAAAAGAGAGAACATAGTTGCGTTTGACGGAAGGAGAGTTGAAAGTAATGGAAAATGTGAGGTGTAGAGATTGATGGAGAAATAAAAAAACACTCTTGAGGAAATTCGAGAGAAAAATGTGATGGCATCGATAGAAAATGCGATAATGAAAGGGAATTGAAAATCGATGACAGTAATTTTTTGGGAAATATCGACGCGAAGCATTGGACTGTGAAGTGGAAGGAGGAAGAGCCTGCGCTAAAGAACAAGGTTGGCAAGTGTGAGAGGTTAATGAAAGGCGAAACAAGAATGAAATTTGAGGAAGAAATCGATAAGTGAATCGAGGAGGGAATTCTAGTGCCGTGGAGGGGGGAGTACAAAAGGAGGGGTACTTCCATTATGGCGGTGGAGCAAGAAAATAATGGAAAGGTAAGACCAATGATGGACTACAGAGAACTGATCTTTGAATATGTAATGTGCCACATGGGGGATGAGGCGGCGGTTTGCGGGGAATCGCTTCGGAAGTGATGGAATGAAATTGGTTGACCTACAGTAAGTCTGCATATCTTCAAATTAGAATTGATGAGAGTTTGTGGAAGCATCAGTTGGTGAAATATAAGGGAAGGACTTTTTGTTTAACAAGATTGGGTTTTGGGCTATGCAGCGCGCCAAGAATAATGACGAAAATTCTAAGAGTGGTGAGAGAAAAGGATGAGAGGGTGAGAGAGGGGAATGATTCATACATCGATGACATAATAGTGATGAGGAAAAGTTTTAAATTGCGGAGGAAGTGAGAGGATCTGCTGAATTTGGGACTTGTATCAAAGGATTCCTAAGGATGTGATTGCGTAGAGATTTTAGGACGAGTTAGTCAAAAGGATGGGAAAACAAGGTTTTTCGAGGAAATGTTAGATACATGATTGACGAGAAGAGATACGACAAGAATTAGGTTTCATATGTGGGGGAAGCTGGCAAGGCACTACCCATGGAGGGGAAGCTGAGGTATGGAGCAGCTTCTTGAAGAATTGCGGAGGAAAAGGCGGAAGACGAATATTAGGTGAAAGACTGCACGCGAAATTCTTTAGGGCAGTGTTGGAGAGGAGGTGAAAGAAAGTGATCCTGTGAAACACACAGCGGAGGTATAGGATATTGATCCCAACAGGAGAGGAGAGGGCACACCGAAGAAGCAACTGATCTCGGTGCGACGATTAGAAGTTAAGCGTTACGAGTTGGCGCGGAAATAGGCGAAAAGAGTGGTGAGGACTCGAGTTGGTTAAGGTCAAAGTCGATTTGTAGCATATCAACGCAGCGGAATTGATGCTGTAGCGTCAAAGAAACAAATTTGATGGAGGAGTTTCTTGGGAACATGGATGCCTGAAGAGGTTGATAGTGGAAAACTCAGGCATCATTCAGATCGCGTGGAATGTTAGAAAATGAGCGAAATGGGGTGAAAAAATAAATTTCCAGAGCTGCTTTTAGGAAACTGTAATGAGACTGTTGAAAGGAACCCACAAGAAACCGTAAAGAGATAGCAGCAAGGTGGGAATAAGCATAGGAAAGAATATTTGGTTAACAACTTCATAGCCAAGCAAGGCAAAGATGACGAGGACATGCCCATGGGGGAAAAAGATATCAATTACGAATGAGGACAATCCGGAAAAAGGGGGGGAGGAAAAGAAGTGGGATGGCCATGATATTCTATGTGAGAGACAGATGTGTGGGTGAAGTCGAACAGGGCAAGATGTACAACAAAGTGGGATGTGGGGAGGATAACAGGTTTGCTGTATGACAAGATTGGAGGTGGATGGAATTGCGAGGCCACATTTGGATTCAGAAAGATTTATGTATGATCAAATCAAAGATTGATACGTACAGCTGCAGGGCGTCTGTGGTATTGAGAAGAGTCCAAATATTATCAAAATGAAGTTCACGTGGCGGAGTAGGGCCGAAACTGATATATAAGGCATCGCTTGGTTAGGATATAAGGAGATTGTAAATATTTATCTTTGTCATTCTTATTAAAGATTACTTTGAATTGACTTGTTTTAGGTCTACAATAATAATAATAATAATAATAATAATAATAATAATAATAATAATAATAATAATAATGATATGAGAAAAGCAGGTACACAAGATAAAAATTTATTTATTGCCTATAATAATAATAATAATCAATCAAATCAATCAAAAAAATCAAAAATACTTTATTCTCTCTATGGAATACATAGTTATGCTCACATAATAATATTAATACATAGGAATATATAGATGAGAAAGGGGCTACTAAGGGCGTTTTCGTCCTTGAGCCCAAATAATAATAATAATAATAATAATAATAATAATAATAATAATAATAATAATAATATAATAATAATAATAATAATAATAATAATAATAATAATAATAATAATAATAATAATAATAATAATAATAATAATAATAATAACTTGAATGTAGCGATTTTTTCATCGAACTGGTTGTATTTTCTACATTAACTGGCCGTATTTACTACCAGGTAGGATTGTAGAGCTTTCGGCCATAAAATATCTACATTTCTTCGCTAAAATAGCGTGACGTAACAGCAGAAATGCTTGCTCATTGGCTGAAACAATTTTGGGGGTGTGGCTTAAAAAATCTTGGGTGTGGCTTAAAAAATCTTATTTAATAGGCCAGTCAAAATATTTGTTTAGTGAAGTGTTTGCTAGTAAATTGTTATTAGTTTGCTTTTAATTAGTTTATTAAATGATAATATAACTTATAATTAGGCAGAAAATTAATTGTTCAGTGCAAATTTTAAGTTTTAAATGGCCTATTTTTTATGAAGTTTCAAGATGCCAACTTTACTTGTTCTTGTTACCGCAATATTTATAATAATTACATAAATTTAAAGTTGGTTGCCCTGTTTATGCGTTGAACCCAGTTTGTTGTGTTATTGGGCCTACTATTAAGTTTTCCTAGGATTATAACCGTACTGGCCAGTTTTGTTACTTTACGATAATTATTCATTGAATTTATTAGTGATAATTAAAGGTTATGATGCTCACTCTTAACCGCTAGGCAAATGCCAATGCGACCTAGATATCATTGTTTGGCTGGTGGGGAGGGATTTCCTAGGTTAATTAGATCATACTAGGTCCTCAGCACCTCGCAATGCAGGGAGATCCAGGCAGAATTGTATTTCTTTGGAGACATTTGCTATAGTTTTCTGAAGTGGCCCAGGGCTAGGGGGCCTGTGAGGTCCCCAGGAAGCCCTCAAAATCATCAAGTAAGTAAGTAAATGCCAATGCTTAGGGCTGCAGAATATGAGGGCGGCCATAGGTTGGATAGAACGTGGCAGAAAATAGCAGAGTATATATAGCATATATATATATATATAGGCATATATATATATATAAGTTATTATATATATATATGCTATATATATATATATATATATATATTATATATATATATATATATATATATATGTGTGTGTGTGTCTATTTATGCAACTTATTACAGAATATATATATATATATATATATATATATATATATATATATATATATATATAGTATATATATAGTATATATATATATATATATATATATATATATATTTATATCGGTAATTGTTACCCAGAGGGCTGTCACCTCTAATTTAGGAATCACAGATATGGTTTAAAAATATAATGAAGAATAGGAAAACGAAAAATTGTCGCTTCTTAGGAAAAAGTTACAGCCTTTCAAAGCTGTTAATCCCATAGACTTTTCAATATTGATCTATCCAGGTTAGGGTCTCATTTCAGCCCTCTAAGTTCAGGTTATGATGTTTTGTTAGGTATACACAGAGAAAATTTATGTGTTGAATTAACAAATCTTATCATAACTGGAACTAGGATGGCTCCTAAAACGAGCACGGTGGCCCACTAATTTCTTATTATAAGAAAGTCTATGGGAAAATGTTTCTTTGTGAGGCTGTAACTTTTTTCCTAAAAAGAGACTGCCGATTTTCAAGTTTCTCACTCATTCTCTTCATTATTATTTATATATCCCAGAGTCAAAAAAAAAAAATTTTTATTATTTTTTTTTAATAAAAATCCTATGGGGTTTTTACAACTTTGAGAGGTTGTAACTTTTTCTAATGAGAGCGACGATTTTCGTTTTCACCATATTCTTATTATTATTTTTTAGAGTATATCCTGTGATTTTCATGAAAATCGGGATTACAACCCTCTGGGTAACAATTACCATATATATATATATATATATATATATATATATATATATATATATATATATATATATATATATATATATATATATATATATATATATATATATATTCTTTTTAAAGTTGGTTGCCCTGTTTATGCGTTGAACCCAGTTTGTTGTGTTATTGGGCCTACTATTAAGTTTTCCTAGGATTATAACCGTACTGGCCAGTTTTGTTACTTTACGATAATTATTCAGTGAATTTATTAGTGATAATTAAAGGTTATGATGCTCACTCTTAACCGCTAGGCAAATGCCAATGCGACCTAGATATCATTGTTTGGCTGGTGGGGAGGGATTTCCTAGGTTAATTTAGATCATACTAGGTTCTCAGCACCTCGCAATGCCAGGAGATCCAGGCAGTAAGTATTCTTTAGAGACATTTGCTATAGTTTTCTGAAGTGGCCCAGGGCTAGGGGGACCTGTGTGGTCCTCAGGAAGCCCTCAAAATCATCAAGTAAGTAAGTAAATGCCAATGCTTAGGGCTGCAGAATATGAGGGCGCTAATTGATAGAAACGTGCAGAAAAATAAAATATATATATATATATATATATATATATATATATATATATCGTTAGTATATATATAAGTATATATATATATATATATATATATATATATATATATATATATATAGCAGCAAAGATTATATATATATATATATATGCTATATATATATATACATATATATATATATAGTTGCTATATATATATATATATATATATATATATATATATATATATATGTGTGTGTGTGTGTGTGGTTGCCTTTGAGTAACTGCCCTGGCCATAGAATATATATATATATATATATATATATATATATATATATATATATATATATATATATATATATATATATATATATATATATATATATATATATATATATATATATATATATATATATATATATATGCCAGCATCCCGAAAGTCACATGCATGTAACTTTAAAACTATAACAGCTACAGGAAAATAAATAACATTTGTGATTTAAGCAAGCAATTTCATCGCTGAAACTTAAAAAAAAATCATTTTATTCTAATATTTATTAATACCTTAAATATTAGTATAATCTTAGGTCTATATATGCTCTCATCAACCTTCTATTCCTGCAGTAATACAAGAGCAAGAGTTGCCAAATAGTGTTTTGTTTTATTTGCTCTAGAGAAAATGTTCTTTTTTTCTTTTTATTTCCTTTTTAGGGGGTTCAAGCCGTGGTAGACCGAGAAACCCCGACTGTCCATCTTTGTTGTTTACCACCCGTGGGGTATCCTTTAGTTAAAAAAGAAAAAAATTCAACATTTGGCACCTTTGAGCGCTCCCTCAGAGTACTCGAGCTCCTTCGTATTCTCAAAAAAACTTAATTTTTCCAACATTTTAAAATTTTTAAAAAGCGTTATTTTTTTATTTTTTTTTATTTCTTGGGTAAAAATGTCTCCTGATTAATAAAATGATATTTATTTTCGTGTAACTTATAGTTACATGTCTTCGATATTTTTAATATATATATATATATATATATATATATATATATATATATATATATATATATATATATATATATATATATATATATATATATATATATATTGTATACGGCATATCTATATATATACAGAATATATTTATATTATTGCATATATATTATTATTATTTATATATATATATATATACATATATATATATATATATATATATATATATATATATATATATATATATATATATATAGTAAAATTTTACTTTTCGGCAGCACTAATTTTTTTAGTTCATTTTCGATATTTGTTGGGTTCGATTAAAAATTCTATTAAATTGATCAACTAAAAAAGTGGAAGCTTAATCTGTATAAATTATAATAATGGCTTTCCAAATAGGTAAATGTTGCGCTAAAACCCAAGTTGGAAAAACACTAAAAATCTAAGTTAAAAAGAATTCAAGGGAAAAAAAAAAAACAAAATATATATAACCTAGTACTAGCTATATATTTTGAAACTAGATTTATTATTAAATCTAAAAGCTTCTCATAATTCTTTTTCATCCAAAGACATAATTACTTCTAGTGGTTTAACCAATACCGCACCAATACCCAAAAAAAATGGCTGATAGTAACGATACCGATATAATATCGGTACATCCCTAATATACAGGTCGGGCTGGGTGACTTGGACCACTTTTAGGTACAACCGCCTCCGACTTTCCCACGTAATTTTTTGAATTCTTTTTTCTGAAAATCAGCTATCTCCCATAGCAGGGTCATAGACACACAAAATAATAATAATGTAATTCTAATAATAATAGTTTTATTTACAAAGCAAATAAAGCCTTATTCAGACTCACCTTGAGGGGTGGGAACGGACCACCATTGAGGGGGTGAATCGTCATCTGTTTAAATTCTTTATGTATAAATTCAATTTTATATTTTAATTCTTACTTATTTAATATAATAATTGTTTATCATATTAAAATTAGTAATAAGTAATAAAAATGTCAATAATGATATATAAAATAAGAAAAATGTGGTGGCCCAATTCACCCCTCTTGTGGGACAATTGACACTTTTTGGAATTCTTATTTTTCATAAATTTCATTTTTATTTTAATTTTTACTTCATATAATAATTATATTAAAAATTAGCAATACAAAAATGTCAATAATACATAAAATAAGAATAACAATGGTGGGTTTGATTCACCCCATCATCAATTTTTTATGGCGTGTGAATAGGACCAAAAGCCCAGTGATTTAGCCACTAGTATTGTTTGAACAAAAATCACTTTTGCCAGTTTTAAAGTTAACATACCAAGTGCATACTCTGAAAAATTACTGCAACCATCCACAATTTTCTTCATTTTATAACAAAGTTAAAAACTCATTTTTCAAAAGGGAAATTCTATTGAAGGCATTTATACCCTAATTTTATTAAATTTTTAAAATATAAAAATATATATAGAATTAAAAAGATAATCTAAATAAAACTTTTAGTACTAAGGTGTGGCTATTAAATGAGCAAAAAAATTTTTTTTTTTTAAAATTTAGAGTGGACCGAATCACCTCTCTAAAAAAGGTGGGCCCGGTCACACAAATAAAATTAGATTACTCAGATAGTATATATATATATATATATATATATTATGCTATAAAGATATATATATATATATATATATATATATATATATAAGGGCTCCAATAGAGAATAAAGTTTTTGTGTACCCCTGGTGTTTTTTTGTGTACCCATTTTGTTTTTTGATTTTTTTGCCCTTAGATAAGTAACCATAAAGCAGCCCTAAAACATGTTAATAGTAATTATTATGCATATTCTTACTGATTTTTAGGATAATTGAAAGTGGTGTTTTTTTGAGTGTCACTGGTGATTTTTTGAGGTTCACTTTGACAGGTATGTGTGTGTTTTGGGGCTGCATGAAACTTCACCAAATTTGGTATAAAAACGTATGAATGATAGGCATAACATAATTTAATTTGATATTTGCATATTCTGCAATACTTTTGATGTGATTTTGGCTCAGTGACCCCAAAATACCATCATGTAAATACCTCAAATATATGTAGACATATGCATTATTAGCATTGAAATTGAATTTTCTGATTTTTAGGAATTTTTGAAATTAAAAAAATTGAAAAATATTGATGAATTTTTTGCCACTTTTGGGGTCACTTTGAGCCAAAATCACATCAAAAGTATTGCAGAATATGCAAATATCATATTAAATTGTTATGCCTATCATTCATACGTTTTTATACCAAATTTGGTGAATAAACACACACATACCTGTCAAAGTGAACCTCAAAAAAACCACTTTCAATTATCCTAAAAATCAGTAAGAATATGCATAATAATTACTATTAACATGTTTTAGGGCTGCTTTATAGGTTACATATCTCTATAGGGTAAATAAAAAACAAAATGGATACACTCACTTATATATATATAAGATATATATTAATATATATATATATATATATATATATATATATATATATATATATATATATATATATATATATATATATATATATATATATATATATATATATATATATATATATATATATATATATATACATGGGCGCCGTTATGGGGGGGCAGGGTAGGGCCATGGCCCCACCCTAGATTTTCAACCTCACATGAACCTTTCACAACGAAATTTTTTTAAGATCACAAGGTTAAACGATATATATATATATCATATGAAAAGCATATTTCTTTTTTATCTTGAGATACTTTGTGGCTGAAAATGTAGGGGAGTACCATGCCAACCCTGTCCCTGCACTTGTAATGTCGCTTATGTATACCCCCATCCATACCTTCGTTGTTGCCCCAATCCGAAAATCGTAACACGTTTGAAAATAATTCTGAACTGTATGCATTTTTTTAAACGAGGTATTAAGACTTTAGATGCATAATAGCTTTTTATTTGCTCTACATCATAATAGGAATTGTAGATTCTGAGATCTGTTGATGGGCATAAAAATTTGCAAATAGTCGTGGGAAGCGAGGTAACTACTTGTGTGCTTGAGAAGCCGAACGAAGGAGCGGGGGTGGGTAAAAATATTAATATTATTATTATCTGACAAAGTAATATTGAAATATGGATAAATTTATAATTAAAAGGGATAGGATGATAAGTTGATAACAGTAATTCACTTGTGATTGAACAAACTACGAACTCATTTAGTGGTAGTTCTAGTAATGCTGATGGTAATTCAAGTATGCAAGTGGTATTGAGGCCAATCCTGTTAATGATACTAAATTTAGTAGTGTTGCTACTTGGGATATAACGTACCAAGAGGAAAATGTCCTGGATATTGGAAATTACATAATTGGAACTAATATTAAAAATGGATTAAAGTTTGACTTATTAATGAGATCGTACAAACCACCAATTACGTACAGTTTTAAAGATGTTGAAGAAGGAAAGAGGTCTTTTCTTTATGAAAGGCTAGATCTTCACAATTCTTGGCAATCGCATTCTAAAATATTGAAAGGACCGTTTTGTAGATTGTGTGCCTTATTTAGACCTTCTATCAAAAGAGGTATATTTGGCTCATTTATCGTAAAACCATTTAGAAAATATAAAGACATGCGTTCACGCGCTAAAGTCCATGTAAATTCAGAATAGCATAATGATACCTTAGTAGCAGCAAAGAATTTCAAACAAATTTTAAATTATCCGTGCTAGTGTAACTGAACAACTGCATGTTGCTGAGCACTTATTTATTTAAAAAAAATAGGCAAAAATTGGAACATATAATTTCTGTTCATATTTTGTGCCACCCATGATATCGCTTTTCGAGGTAACACTGAAGATACCGGCAATTTTTCCGATTTGCTTAAATTCAGAGTAAAAGCTGGAGATGTTCTTGTGGAACATTTGAAATCAAACGGAGCAAATGTCAAATACACATCACATATGATTCAGAATGAATTTATATTTACTTGTGGAAAGTTGATATTAATCAAATTGTAAATGAAGTAAACAATTGTGAATATTTCTCCCATTTAGCAGACGAGACACCAGACATATCCGGGACAGAACAGTTATCGATTGGTGTTAGTTTCGTTGATAAGGATCTCAATGTACGTGAAGAATTTCTAGGATTTACTCCTCTTAAATAACTGAAAGCTGAAGAGCTATATTGTCTATTATATACAATTTAAATATGAGTAAGCTTGTTAGATTTAGGTTTGATAAGTGCCCACTATGGTTGGCAAAAGAAAAAAATGAGTTCAAAAGTTAATACGACATGTACGTTGCAACTTTCTTAGCCGTACTTATTAGTTATTACTACTAATGACCTAAATGCTGTTCCAGAATTTCGAAACACAGTTGGAATTGTGAAACAATTTATAAAATTTTTCGGTGAAAGTACGTCCTGCAGAAATTTGGTAGAAAATATACCATTGTTATGCGAAACACGATTGTCTGCCAAGAATAAATCAATTAAGATATTTTTTGAATATTTTAGCCAAATAAAATTATCATTAAAAATATCTCATCTGACCCAGATGTAACGCAACCCATAAGAAATGCAGCATGTCAGCTTTCATCAGCAGCAGGAAATCCTACATTTATCATATGTTTAATAATAATGACGAAATATAGTTCATATTTGGAGACCATATCAATTGTTCTTCAAACTAAAATAATAAATTTGAATGAGGTTCATTGTCCCATAAGAAAAGTTTTAAATATTTTAAAAACCGATAGAAGTGAAAATAATGCCGTCTCTTTTAAAGGAATTTTTAAAAATCTAAGATTTTTTGTGAAGATTTTTCATTACCACGTACAGTATCCAAAGGAATCCCAGCCTCAGGGACATCAAAAAGTTCTACTGAGGATTGCTTCAAAGTTTCACTATTTATGCCATATCTTGATTCTCTCATTTCATCTCTGAGTATCAAATTTTCGGAACACAATATAACATCAACCTTTCTTTGCATGTTGCACCCAGTTAGAATCAGAAAATTAACCAAATCAGAATATTTAAAAAAAATTGAATTCATTATAACTGAATATAACATTGACGACCTAATTGGTGAAGCAGAATCTTGGTTTAATTTCTGGAAGTAATCAGATAGGGAACAAATAGATGAGAAAATGAGTTACAGCAAATTACTACAAAATCATTGCACATTTTTCCCAGCAGTTGCATAAGCTATCAAAGTACTTTGCACACTTCCACCAACTACTTATACAATTGAAAGGTCGTTTAGTACCTTACGACGTGTTAAAAAGTGAATAAGGTCAACTATTTCCAACGAAAAATTAAATGGGCTATGTTTACTAAGCATTCACGGGGGAAAGTTTCACGCAAAATAATTAATAGAAGATATTATAACTGATTTTGTGAAAGAAAAAAGAAACACTAAATTCTTTCTTTCAAGCTAAAACGGAAATACTTTTTAATAATATAAGACTTCTTACTAGTTAGGCCCCTATATTCATTTTTAAATAAAACATTTCGTAAATTATGAAACATTTATAAATATTGGCCTTATGTGTGGATTATCATTTTTATTATTCAAAAATAATTTAAATAAACTATATATATATATATATATATATATATATATATATATATATATATATATATATATATATATATATATATATATATATATATATATTAGTTATTATATATATATATATAGTTAGTTAGTTAGTTAGATAGTATATTATGGTTATATATATACATATATATATATATTACAGCATCATCGAATTTAATGAAGAATATTCCTGTTTCTATGCGTTTTACAACCTGATGTCAGGGATTTCTCACTGATGTTTATCATATATATATATAGCAGCAGCAGCAGCGTATAGTATATATATATATACATATATAATTATATATATTATATATATATATATATATATATATATATCATAATATCGAAGTTTTAGCCACAATCTATTAATATAATTGTTACCAGGTGTGGGACTGGGACCCAACTCAAATGCGGATTCCCATCGTAACTCCTCTTCCCTAACCTCCGACCTTAATGAAAGAGATAGTTTTTACATGGATTTTATATTTTTTTGCATTAGTATTGAAATTAAATGGGAAGTTGTGCTTGGAGAGACATCAATTTTTCTGCCTTTTTCTGCTGAGAGTCTGTTTCTCTTTTTCATCATATATATGTTAGCCCAGCACATAAATACTTCAATTGGGAACACTAGTTGGAGGACAGGCCAGGTATTTCCTTGCAAGTTTACTTGAGCGTGGGTAAACATTTGCATTTTGCTTAATTAACACTCCACCAACTGATAGGATCGTCATTTGATTTGTATCTAGTCGTTTTTCTTGGCGATAGTTTTCAATCATTTGCACTGCATCTTTTGATAATGCGTGTGTTTCTTCATCACTACTGGACTGTAGAAATTCTTCCAGTTAATCTGTTATTGATTTAATTATAGAAGATGTTGGTTCTGTATATTTCATTTTTTTTTTCCTTTTAATGGATGGCTAATTAATAGACTGTTCGGATTGAAGTTTTCCTTGCAAGTTTACTCAAGCGTGGGTAAACATTTTGCTTAACTTTCCACCAACTGATTGGATCATCATTTGAATTTAATCGTTTTTCTTGGTGATAGTTTTCAATCATTTGCACTACATCTTTTGGTAATGCTTGTGTTTCTTCATCACTATTGGATTGTAGAAATTCTTCCAGTGAATCTGTTATTGATTTACTTGTAGAATGTGTTGATTCTGTAGATTTTGTCTTTTTCCTTTTAATGGGTGGCGAATTAATAAATAGACTGTTCGGATTGCAGTTTTTCAACTGCAACAAAGCAACGATTTTCAAATTTGTTCTAATATCGTTACAAAAAACTTGCTTTATAACGGGAATCTAAGCAAGTTGGGCAATAGCATGAATAATAGTTGTCATTACCTCACAGAACCAAAGCTGCTTCACCTCTCTAGTTTAATTACATCATTCATTCTTTTTAAACCGTCATCATTTTCATTTGAAGATGTTTCAAAATGCTTCCTTAGCGTTGAGATTAATGGTATTACATAAGAGACAGAAGCTGTAGAGGCGCTGATTTTTCTGGTTGTTTTTTCAAATGGTTTTAATAGCTTAATGCAGTGTGATATAATTTCATTTTCCAAATTAATAAGATTGTTAACTTTGGAATACGAACTGGCGTACGAAGCAAGAAGTTCTTTGAGCAATATACTTCTTTCCATCATATGAAGTGTACTATTCCAGCGAGTTGGAATGTCTTTGATAACATTAAGATATGGAATATGAAGCCGTTTTTGAATTCCCTTACACTCATTTACATTTTTATTTTATTTTTCAGATTCATCTTAAGTATTTTTATTATAAAATTCTTTATCAAATCTCGACAATAAACATCCGCGCAACATCCGCAGGGCAAAGCGCGGATGCGGATGCGGATCTTTAATAATGTGCGGATGCGGATGTTACCTGCATCACTAATATATATATATATATATATATATATATATATATATATATAGCAGAAGATATATATATATATATATAGAAACTCTTATGTTATATATATATATATATATATATATATATATATATATATATATATACGGTATATATATATATATATATATGTTATATATATATTATTGTCATTATTGCTAAGGTTGTTATTATTATACATATTATATTATTATTATTGGTTATTAGCATATATATATATGGTTGCCATTGCTGGTTGTCTATATATATGCATTTTGAGTTTTTACGCATCATATATTCCTGGTATACAAAAACTAGTTATGCTGCTATGTATGTTGTTACTATTATATTATTCATATTATAGACATATTGGTTATTATATATAATTCTATCCTTGACCCTAAATATTTGCTCTAACGGTTCCTTATGTATATATATATATATCAATGGGTTAAAAAGTCGTAAATCTATATATATATATATATATATATATATATATATATATATATATATATATATATATATATATATATATATATTTATATATATATATTTTATCAAAGTTATTATTATACAGGTTAAGGCTATTATGGTTATTGAGCATATAGCAGTTGTTAAGGGCGCGGCGTTATTGTTGTTGTTACTAAGGTTATGTAGTTATGTTACATATGCGGATAAGGTTATTATTGCTGGTTATATTAGAGAGGTGCACTAGAATTCCGCTCGGAATTTACATTTTTCTGGTTCCGTCCGCCGAATTTGATTTTTTCCGGTTCCTGTCCGGCCGGAATTTTTCAAAATTCCGGCCGGAACCGGAATTACTAATCTACTTGATAATTAAAAAATTTGCTGGAAGGGATTTATTTTCATAACCCATAGCCCATCTTTTAACAAAATATAATGGTAGCCTTGTGTAGTATTCATACACAGTGTATTACATACCTACAGTATTATTTAAATAAAGTTTACTTAAATATCTCAAAATAGAAGATGATAAGATACTCATTAAATTCAAATTTAAAATCCAAAATTAAATAAATATATATATATATATATATATATATATATATATATATATATATATATATATATATATATATATATATATATATATATATATATATATATATATATATATATATATATATATATTGCAATGGAATACATAGTCCAATTTTTCAAACTGGCTCGTAAGCTAGTGAGTAGTTAAAGAAATAAATGACTCGTTTGAATATTTAGCTATCCATATATCTGTAGTAAATGATATCTGATCAGCCTTAGATAACTTCTCGAATACTGCTGATCTCAATTTACTGTATGAAGTTGGCAACATCATCTCTCTACAAAAAAAAATATTTTCTACTAGAAATAAGATATTTTGGTTGAAGATGGGCAACAAGTTCTATGAGTCCCTGCTCTTCAGTGACTGTGAATTGCTGGCTATTTATTGCAATAAAACTTATTTTTTTCTGAAGAATTCCCTGTGATTTGGGGTCATTGATATGGCAAATTTTTCGGTGAAGAAATTTTACTCATTTGTTTCACGGCTTCCATCTTTCGCTATTTTGGGGTGTCCAGTGTTCTAGAAAATACAGGATTCTCCCATTTACTATCCAAATTTTTGACTTTCAGATATTCTCTTCTGTGATGATATTCCATATGTTATTGAAGTGGCGTTGTAATAAATGTATATTATTAACCTAGTTTTATTTTTTGTGGCATATTAAAGATTTTGTAACATTGTTATCAATAAAAAAAAAATCTTTTACGAATGAAGTCATTTTAAAATTTTTCTTAATGCGTCATTATTATGACAACCCGAAACTCACTAATGAATAAAAATTTGACAACATATACATATATATATTATATATATATATATATATATATATATATATATGTATATATATATATATATATATATATATATATATATATATATATATATATATATATATATATATATATATATATATATATATATATATATATATAGAGGAAAAAGTTAAGAATGGTAAATCTGCAGGTATAGCTGAAATTACTGGAGAAATGATCAAGAACGGAGGTGATGGTGATTGATTGGATTTGGAAGTTAGTAATAAAGCGTTTATAGAGGGTATAGTTCCAAGGGATCAGGAGAGCGGTAATAGTACCCTTATATAAGTGTAAGGGAGAAAAGGGACTGTAGAAATTATAAGGGAATAAGTTTACTGAGTGTTGTAGGAAAAGGCATATGCTGGTATTTTGGTCGAAAGAGCACGTCGACGAGGACTGAAGGGACTGATTGGTGAAGAACAAGGTGCGTTTAGGAGTGGCAGAGGATGTGTATCAAATCTTTACATTGAAACAAATGATTGAGAAAATGAGGGAGAAGAAGAATTGTATTTAGGTTTTATGGATTTGCAACAGGCGTATGGATAGAGTTAATAGGGAAGCGTTATGGCAGGGGTTAGTATATGGTGGTAGTGGTAGGCTTCTGAATGGAATCCAAAAAAAAATGTGTATGACGATAGTGAAGCGTGTATAAGAATAAATGGTGTCAATGGTGATTGGTTTAGGATTACTAGCGGAGTAAGACAGGGTTGTGTTATGTCTCCTTGGTTATTCAACTTGTATATGGATGGGTTATGAAAGAATTTGAGGTGGGATGGCAGAAAATGGTGTTAGAATGGTGGGGAATGGAGATGAGTGGAGGGTGCCTACCCACATATGCGGATGATTTGTTCTGTGTGGGCGAATCTGAAGAGAGTTTGAGAGGGACTGGTGGAGATTTGGCAGGTGTGTAAAAGGAGGGGCTTGAAAGTAAACGTGTATAAGAGTAAGGTTATGGTAGGACACCCTCAGTGTGTAGAAGTTGTATGTTAGATGGTGAGCAGCTAGAACAAGTGTCTGAGCTTAAATATTTAGGTATATGTTGGATGAGAAGGAACGGACGATTGCAGTGTAGTAGAAAGTTGTGAATGGTAGGAAGGTGGCTGGGTAGGGTGGGCAGCTCCCCGGGCAGTTGCCCAGTGCAACCCTGGTCTTACTCTTACATGAGGGTATGTTGTTACCTGTGTTATTGTATGGTAGTGAGACTATGGTCTGGAATAAGAAGTATAGATCTAAAGTTCAATGTGTTCAGATGGACAATCTTAGGGTGTGCGGTGTGAGAAGAATTGATAAAGAGAGGAATGAACGTATTAGAGAGTTGTGGTGTGAAGAAAGTGAGGGTAAATGAGAGAATAAATGAAAGTATGTTGAGATGGTTTGGTCATGTGGAAAGGATGAATGATAGTAGGTTGGTTAAGCGGATGTATAGTGGTGAGTGTGTTGGGAACCGACCGGCTGGGAGACCGAAGAGAAAGTGGATTGAGTCAGTGAACGAATGTCTGAAGGAGAGAAATGTGAGTTTGGCAGAGGCGAGAATAGCAAAGTGATAGAGAGAATGGCGTTTTGTATGGGGCATGGCGGGCCCACCTGGGCTAGGATGAACCCTTACATTGACTATTTACTACAGTGGGGGTCTCCGTTCCGGTCCCATGATGCTCTAGGGTGGATTTTCTGTCTGTGACGAGCTCTCACTAATTAATGGTACAGAGGGGGCGGTAAGGCTGGGCTTTCTTTTCGACGTTTGTCATGTTCTCCTACTGCTTTTCTTTTCCGATGCTTGTACAGCACCTTACCCCCAATCTTGGGGCAAAGAGGAAGGTGAAGAAGAAGATATATATATATAAAAGATTTTATATTGAAAGTTATATAGAACTATTTTTTTACATTTCTTTATAGTTAAAGGAAAGTTCATTAGAAATTCCGGTTCCGGCCAGAATTTATTTTGTGATTCCGGCTAATTCCGGTTCCGGCTGGAACCGAAAATTTCAGTTCCGGTACACCCCTAATATATATATATATATATATATATATATATATATATATATATATATATATATATATATATATATATATATATATATATATATATATATATATATATATATATATATATATATATATATATATATATATATATATATTTATATAATTATTTTATAATTTAAAGATTTAATTTGTTTAATGTAACTTTTCCAGTCTTATATTTTTTAAAAGTTATTTTTTCCCTCTTGTTTTCAGATTAGATAATTATTATAGCTATATAATGAATACAGAATTAAAAATGAAGACTTAGTGCAACATTGGCTTACAGATCACAATCATCAGGTGTATTTATATATATATATATATATATAATATAGTATATATAAGTATATATATATATATATATTATATATATATATATATATATATATATATATATATATAAGATATATATATATATATAGTTGTTATAAAACTAGTGATGTACGCTGGGCAAATGCCCAGTGGGCAGGCATTTATAAAATGGGCATTTGTCCAGGCATTTGCCCATTTCATAAATGTCCGCTCAAAAACTGGGTATTTATAAAATTATCAGTAAAGGATGGATTATTGACAGCATTTGAAAAAAAAGAACATTCAAAATAAGTTATTTCAGTTTTTGCATTTATATTTATGTATTTATATATCATCTTCACCACCCACCTTCTCTCCCCAAGGTGCTCAACATGCACTGAAAACAGAAAAGTAGAAGAAAAATATGACGCTAGTCGAAAATTAAGCCCAACCTTACCGCCCCCTTTACACCTTTTAGTGAGAACTCGTCGCAGTCAGAAAATCCACCCTAGAGCTTCTCATACTACAGGACTGCGATGGACCCTCACTATAGCATCTCATCAAATATTAGAAATAAAAAGACAGTAAGAAGTCACATGGGCCTATCGAGACTGTTCTAGTCAAGCCAACAGAATCAATCACCAAGCAACATGTTCATGCAAATCCACAAAGCACCCTAGGGCTTGTCAGTAACTTACATAATATACACAAAGTCTAAAGCATGCTCATGCAAATCCACAAAGCACCATAGTATACACTAAGTCTACAACTAAAAGAATCAAAACTATAGCTAAAGTTCATGCCAACTACACTTCAAGCTTTAATAACTTTAAAGTAACATTCAGTTTAACCTTAATAACTACTGTAACTAAACACCAACCTATTTGACTAGGTCAAAATATACTATATGATACCCAAAGCATCCATATAGCTATTCAATCCTTTCTTAAATGTTGCAATCAAGTCACACTCAATAACCTCCTGTGGCAAACCATTCCAAAATTTAACAACCCTGTTACTGAATGAATGCTTTCTTGTTTTTTTTTCTTACTAAGCCCCCTGGTTTCCCTTCCGTGCTCTACTATTAAGAATTCATTGGTCTCTGTATTATCAATTGATGTATATATTTTGTAGACTTGTTTCATGTCCTCTGGAAAAATCGCTTTCTACAGAAAACATTCCTTAACCTCCTTCAAATGTACCTCCTCCCTCATAGCTCTTACCCTCAAACCAGAAATCATCCTTGCTGCTCTATGTGTGTTGCACTCTCTCTAGCATATCTAAGTCTTTCTATAAATAGGGCCCAAACTTGTGCTCAATACTCTAATACTGATGTGAACACAAGCATTATACAAAGTTTACTTATAACTTCTTGTTCTTATAAACAGCATTGACGATTTTTATTATGCCCAGCATCTTATTAGCTTTATTCCTTGCTTCCAAACACTGATTAGCTACTTTCAAATTACTTCTTATAATCACACCAAAATTTTTCATGGTCCACAGACTCAAGCCAATCAGCATTCATATCATAGTTAAAACTTTGGAGTAACCTAGGTGAATATCCTTACACTTTTTACTATTAAAATTCATTTGCCACTTATCTGCCCACCCAAGAAGTTTATGAAGATCATTTTGAATTTTTATACATCCTTCACTATTCCTAACTGAGGTAGCCACTTTGGTATCATCTGCAAACTTAGAAAACTACGTTTATGTCCTTGGTCTAAATTCTTTATATATATATATATATATATATATATATATATATATATATATATATATATATATCTAAATATATATATAGCATAGAATAATAGCAATATATATATATATATATATATTTATATATATATATATATATATATATATATATATATATATATATATATATATATATATAAACCTCAAAACCCTCAAAAATTCAAAAGCAACAGGTCCAGACTCAATATCAAACCTACACATAAAACACCTGGAGAAAAAGCACCTCCCAATAACCGAAATCTTCAAATCTTTTCTGCAACTTAACTATATACCCCCAATCTGGAAACAAGCATTTATAATCCCAAAACTCAAACCAAAAAAAGACCCTAACTCCCCCTCCTCCTACCGCCCTATTTCTCTGCTTTGCTCCATTAGTAAACAACTTGAGAAATTAATACTAAACAAAATTTCCCACCCCATTACTAACCCAGATTTCCAACACGGATTCAAAAGCAACCACTCTACAACCACAGCCCTCACCTCCCTTACACAACACATCATTAATGGCTTCAACCAATCCCCTTCCCACAGATCAATACTCACTGCAATAGACATAAACAAAGCATTCGACTCCACACACATCCTTATTCAAAAAATCCTCCACTCCCCCCTGGTAAATAATGACAAAAAATGGCTCTCCAATTTCCTCACCAATTGTTTCGCAAAGGTTTCATACAAAAACAACCTCTCTCATTCCATCAAATTACAAAATGGCGTCCCAGAAGGCGCCATTCTCTCTCCATTCTTGTTCAACTTTTTCACAGCAGATCTACCCACCCCAACCCACCAATCCACCAAACTTATTACTTACGCAGACGATATCAGTCTTATTTACCAACACCCAGACGTAAACATAGCCACACAACATACCCAGGAATATTTACATTTATTAGAAAATTGGTTAACCTCCAACAGAATGACAGCATCCCCCCCTTAAATCCTCCATTACTCTTTTAACTACTGACCGTCACCAATCCTCCCTCCATCCTATAATCACCCTGAACAATAACCTCCTTCCACTAAACAAAACACCAAAAATATTGGGACTTACCTATGACACTCACATGACGTTCTCCCCCCCCATCGACCAAATCACTTCCTCATCCCGACGAAATTAAACACCCTCCGAACCTTTCTCATCATAAGTGACACAAAAAACACACTCATCACTACTTATAAACAACTCCTTAGAACAAATCTAAACTATGCCTCTCCAGCATGGTTCCCAGCACTCTCAAAATCAAACACAAATAAATTACAAATCTTCCAAAACACAGTTTCAGTGAATTATCTACAGGTTGCAATAAAAACCACCCCAACTAACATCTACACAGACGAAATCTCTCCATCCTCCCCATCTCCCACACACACCTGGAGATGGTGGTGACTCAATTCTAAAAAAACCCGTAATCCATCCCACCCTTGTCACCAAATTCTCTCCAATCCAAGACTAAAATCCCCCCCTTCCTCACCAGCTCAATTCTATTATAACACTTACAATATAATTCCCCTCCCCTCTCAATAGGTCAGTGGATTACGCATATATCAAACACATCTAACCAACACATACCTTCAAAACCTCCCAAAACCTTCCCCTAGAGAAGAAACGCTGTCCAGAAGATTCCAAATCGACCTTGCCCGGAGCAGATCAGGTCACCACCCTAAACTCATGCAATATAAATATAGATTCAAACTAGATAATGTCACCTCCCCCACTTGAACCAGATGTTATAATTCCCATGACACAATAGAGCACCTCCTTCTGGGGTGCTCTGCTCTCGACGCCCCCGCGCCGATTTCTCAATATCCTCACTTCTCGACCTGTGGAACCGCCCAGTGGCCGCAGCCGGCTTATATATATATATATAACTTGTGTTATATATATATATATATATATATATATATATATATATATATATATATATATATATATATATATATATATATATATATATATATATATATATATATATATATATATATATAGTGATGTACGCTGGGCAAATGCCCAGTGGGCAGGCATTTATAAAATGGGCATTTGTCCAGGCATTTGCCCATTTCATAAATGCCCACCCAAAAACTGGGCATTTATATAATTATCAGTAAAAGATGAATTATTGACAGCATTTGAAAAAAACAACATTCAAAATATAGTTATTTCATTTTTCGCATTTGTATTTATGTATTGTATTTGTATTTATATATTGTTACCATCACCCACCTTCCCTTCCCAAGACTGGGGGTAAAGTGCCAACATGCACTGAAAGCAGAAAAGTAGTAGAAGAATATGACACAAGTCGAAAATTAAGCACAGCCTTACCGTCCCCTTTATACCTTTTAGTGAGAACTAGTTACAGTCAGAAAATCCACCTTAGAGCATCACGGGATCACAACAGACCCTCACAATGGCATCTCGTCAAACATTAGAAATAAAGAGACAGTAAGAAGCCACATGGGCTTATCAAGACTGTCCCAGTCAAACCAACAGAAACAATCACCAAACAACATGTTCATGCAAATCCACAAAGCATCCTAGGGCTTGTCAATAACTTGCATAGTATATACAAAGTCTAAAACATGCTCATGCAATCCACAAAACATCCTAGGGCTTGTCAATAACTTACATAGTATAAACAAAGTCTACAACTAAAAGAAAAAAAACTATAGCTAAAGTACACGCCAACCACACTACAAGCCTTAAACACCTACAGTAACATGCAGTTTAACCTTAATAACTACTGTAACTAAAAACCCGCAGATTTGGCTTTACTAAAATAAACTATATGACACACAAACCATCCATATACCTATCCAACCCTTTCTTAAATGTTGCACTCGAGTCATTCTCAACAACTTCCTGTGCAAACAATTCCAAAATTTAACAACCCTTTTGCTGAATGAATGCTTTCTTACATCAAGATGGCATGCTTTCTTCTTAATTTTTTTACTATGTCCCTGGTCTCCCCGTCCATGCTCTACTAAGAAGAATTTATTAGTCTCTGTATTATAAATAGATGTAAATATTTTGTAGACTTGTATCATATCCCCTCTGAGAAATTGCATTTCTACAGAAAACATTCCTAACTCCTTCAGCCTCTCCTCATAGCTCCCTCAAACCCAGAAATCACTTTTGTGTCTCTACATTTTGCTCTCTCTAGCAAATCTGTCTTTAAATAAAGGATTCAAACTTGTGCACAATACCGTACTCTAAATACTGGCCCAACATAGCTATTATACAGTTTTCTTATAACTTCTTCTCTTAAATGAATATCATTACGATTTATTATGCCCAGTATCTTATTAGCTTTATTTCTTGCTCCCAAACACTGATTAGCCATTTTCTCTCAAATTACTGCTTATAATCACACCTAAATCTTTTATGTGGTCCAAGACTCAAGCCAATTCCCATTCACATCGTAGTTAAACTTTTATTTGAGGAACCTAGGTGAAGAACCTTAAAATCCATTTGCCACTTATCTGCCCACCCAAAAAGTTTATCAAGATCATTTTGAATATTTATACATCCTTCACTATTCTCTACTGAGGTAGCCACTTTGGTATCATCTGCAAACTTAGAAACCTTACATTTAAGTCCTTGGTCTAAATCATTTATATAGGTATATGAGGAACAATAGTTACCCCAGCACTGAACCCTATTGGACACCACTCTTCACTATTTCTCATGATGACATTGCCATTTAGTTGTACACACTGTTTTCTATTCCACAACCACTCTTTAATCCAACCATAAAAATTACCCACCTATGCCAATAAATGCAATAACTTTCTCATCAGGCTTAAGTGGTGGGGCCACAGCATTTTTACCCCTCACAAAACCCCGGAATTCATTCTTATTATGAACCTTTATTCTCGCCTCTGCCAAACTTACATTTCTCTCCTCCAGCAGGGTTGGTTCACACTTTCTGGAAAGTCAGGGAAAAAAATTGGTCAGGGAAACGTTTTAAGATATGCTGAAAGTCAGGGAAATTTTAAAATTTCAAAACATATGAAGAATGATCCATGGACCAAGTTGCATATTTTTGATATATTTTTTTCCTTACTGTATTATTGTGGAATAAGAGATGTATTTGATAAGTGAATGAAAAGGATGGTCGAGGAATGACATTCCATAAATCTACTTCTATCCTGTTTCTTTCTATTTTTAGTTCACTATTACCTACTATTCTTCCTATTCTGTTCGTAGAGGTTAACCCAAGTTCATCCTTTGATTGAAGGCGATTGCATGGATGTGTTTTAGACTGTATGACTTATGACTTAATCTATATCTTTTTCTTTTTAGGGATTTATACTTTTGAGGTGTTTTTTTAGGTTTGACGAAGTGATTTGGATTTTTGTGCAGTTGAAGGTATTGGCTACGAGCAAATGACCAAACAAAAAAACTAACTTTAACGACCAGTGGTTGGACGTCAAACTGAACCCACAGTTTATCAGGTGGTTGGGTAAAGGACCTGATAGTTCCAAGGCATACTCTAAAGTATGTAAAAAGAACTTTGATCTATCTAACATGGGATGCCAAGCCGAAGTTTCACATTCAAGAGGGGAAACTCATCTGAATTTAATCAAAACTCGGCAGGACCAACCATCATTGAAAAACTTTTTCGTTGTGTTCTAATAATACAAATATTAGTGAAAGTGTGTGCACTGAAAATTATGCCATTCCATCAACTTCTAATCATACTCA
Source organism: Trachelipus rathkii (assembly GCA_015478945.1). NCBI lineage: Eukaryota > Metazoa > Arthropoda > Malacostraca > Isopoda > Trachelipodidae > Trachelipus > Trachelipus rathkii. The sequence goes on along the minus strand of JABUQX010081081.1, from coordinate 2,977 downwards.
ACCGATTGTAAATGACCCTGAGTGTTCTATTAATAACCAACCAAAATCAGTTTATCAATCAGTTTCATCTTTTTGCATTAAAGATGATGTTACAGGATCTGAAATACTATGGGCATTAAAGGTGGTGGATGATAAAATGTCTTTAAACTCGTGTGCAGATATAAGGGAAACATTTAAATTAATGTTTCCAGATTTGCGGTAGCTTCAAATTTTAAAATGGCACTGATGAAATGTAAATATGTGATTAACCAGACTTGCTCCCTATTTTTCTACTTTGCAGTGAAGCTCATTCTACCCTTGAATTAAAATTCAAAATATTTTTGGATGGTGATTGTCTTTCTAAGAGACTTGATTAGTTTTTTTTTCTTCTGTAGTACCTGGGAATCAATGCTATGGGGATGAGGCAAATTATTAAATTAGGACTGATATTTTCGCATGGAAATGGGACAGTGGAAGGAGGGTTTTCTATAAATTAAGCAATTTTAGTGGAGAATCTGAAAGAACATAGTCTGATTTCTCAAAGAACAGTGCACAATGCTATAAGATCTCATGAAAGTATTCATAAAGTTCCTATCACTCAAAAAATGTTGACAAATGTAAGAGCTGCCCATAGGAGATATGAACAACATCTCAAAGAGTCAAAACAGAACCAAGAAGAAGAAGATAATAAAAAGGTTGAAAAAAGAAAATTATCCATACAGATCTATAAACTTGAAGAGCAGACAGAGAAAGATGTTAAAACTGAAAGCTTTGACAGAAGAAGACGCTATAAAATCAAAAATTCAGATGCTTGAGAAGAAAAAGTTAACCTAAATCTCCCCATTTAGAACTTTTATGATCACAGTGGACGTTATTCACCTAGTCCATTAATGTAAGCTTTTAATTTATTTCCTTTTTGTATAAATAAAACTGTTTACTTTTGGAAAAAAATAAAAAAGGAGTGCGTTGGACGGCTATGGGGAAGGTATAGGCTGATTACTAAAAAAAAATTTTTTTTTAAATTCATCCATGATGATGAACAGTTTCTAAAGTAAATTTTCAATAATTTAATGTATGAACTGAGTAAATAGGCTGCAATAATGATTAATAGATATTTTATACATCAAAAATAACGAACACGCTGGTCAGGGAAAATTTGCGGATTTGGTCAGGGAAATCAAATTCAAAATTTCAGTGTGAACCCTGCAAATACTTTTTGGATTTTTAACTTTATAAAATTTTTTTTTATAATTTTCCCGATGTATTGATATTATTATTTCTTATATATGGTACGTAGTGTAAACAAATTTATGAACGTTAAAGTAGCGTCAATTATATATATATATATAGGTTATATATATAAATATATATATATATATATATAGAAATATATATATATATATATATATATATATATATATATATATATATATATATATATATATATATATATATATACAGTATATATATATATATATATATATATATGTATATTATATATATAGATAGGTATATCAAGATATATATGTAGATATTTTCAAATAGATGAGTCCAAGGAGATTTTACTTTCCATCAGCGGGATTCGAAATTGGGCTCCGCGTCGCTGAGCAACAATGACCGGGAGCTTTATCCACTGGCCATCGCGTTCTCAAAAAAGAACGCTTCAAGCGTAGATTTTAGTTTTTTCATCCCATAATTGCTGAGTACTCAAAGGCCTGGCCCCATTTTAAATGAATGAGTCAAAGGAGATTTTACCATCAGCGGGATTCGAACATTGACCTCCGCGTCGCAGAGTTATCAATGACCGGGAGTTTTATCCACTAAGCCATCCGCGTTCTCAAAAAAGTCAAGCGTAGTTTTTAGTTAGTTAGTTTTTTTATGGTCGAGTGAGGACAGTCCTCGTGTGAAGTTATGTTAGATGGTAAGCAGCTGTGGAACAAGTGTCTGAGTTTTAAATATTTAGGGTATATGTTGATTTATAAAGGGAACGGATGATGCAGATGTAGTAGGAAAGTTGTGAATGGCAGGAAGGTGGCTGGAATAATTAAATCAATCGTTGGTGGACTTAAAGGGACTAAGTCTTGAGGTGCTAGAGTCTACATGAGAGTATGTTACCTGTGTTATTGTATAGCAGTGAGACTATGGTCTGGAATAAGAAGTAGATCTAAAGTTCAATGTGTTCAGATGGACAATCTTAGGTATGCCAGGTGTGAGAAGAATTGATAAAATGAGGAATGAACGTAATAGAGAGTTGTGGTGTGAAGAAAGGCAAAAATGAGAGAATAAACGAGTGTTAAGATGGTTTGATCATATGGAAAGGATGAATGATAGTCGGTTGGTTGAGTGGATGTATAGTGGGTGTGCTGGGAATCAACTGGTTGGGAGACCGAAGAGAAAGTGGATTGAGTCGGTAAACGAACGTTTGAAGGAGAAATGTGAGTTTGGTAGAGTGAAAAGAAAGGTGTATAACAGAGCGAATGGCACTGCAGGGTATGGTTTGGGCTCCATCTGGGGCCAAGGATGAACCCTTACTTTGACGATCTAACATAGTGAGGGTCCATCGCTGTCCCGCGAAGCTTTAGGGTGGGATTTTCTGACTGCGACGAGTTCTCACTTCAATTAATGGTACTGAGTGTGGGGGCGGTATGGCTGCTTTCTTTTCGACTTTGTCATGTTCTTCTACTGCTTCTTTTCCGATGCTCGTCACGCACCTTACCCCATTCTTGGGAAAATAGGAACGTAGATGTTGAAAGAAAGAAGAAATATATATATATATATAAGAGTGATACGGTATATATATATATATAGATATATATAGTATATGATATATATATATATATATATATATATATATATATATATATATATATATATATATATATATATATATATATATATATATGAAGTTTATTTAATGAAAAACGCGAAAAGCGTTTCACGATAAATGGAAAAACGTTAAAACACCTGTATCTTCCGAAACCGAACGAAAGCAATACCG
>JABUQX010081080.1:17500-20000 GCA_015478945.1 Trachelipus rathkii | reverse complement strand
TATATATATAATATATCGTGTGTTTTATTTTTATTTATTTATTTATATATTATAGAAAGTCTGATTTTTAATTAATTTTAGCACATTAAACTTTTTAACTTAGGTTTTAGCCTTTGATGAATTTTATCCCTATGTTTACTGTAGTTTTTGGAAATACTCCATGCAAACTAATGTGCGTGCGTCCCTGTGTGTGTGTGTGTGTGTTGAGTGTGTGTGTGTGTTGCATAGATGCGGGCTTTCTATTGACTTCACCACATCGTGCTTAAAATTTAAATCTGCGTTCCGTTGAATACACTCTCTAACTCTGCCTAATCTTTTTTTGCTTTCGTTGAGACTCAGATATCTACTAATTCATTCTCTATTTCGTTTTAATATATCACACCATAACTTATTCAATAATTTCCATAAAGGGTGGAGTATGTGCTAGTTTTAACTAACATCCTGTAACACTCTCGTGAATCTGAATCACGACTAATTTCGAGATGTTTCTGTGGCTTAAATTTTCTTCTTTACTACAATAATCTTGTGCTTCTGCTACTGTTTCCCTAACAGAACAGTTTTTCACGCCTTTTTTGAATATCCTACTACTTCTCACGAGACTTTTATATCTTCTCATCCAAATACTGAGGTCCCTCTATCTAGGGGATTTCAATGTACCACAAAACTGAATGGTTGGGATCCTCCTACTGTTTAAGGGTGGGGAGGAGGCGAATCAATCAGCATTCTCACGATCTCGGAAGCAATAAAAAAGAACCAATCACATTCCGGATCATGCTAAACATTCTTGAACACACTTGACCTATGTTTCACCACTAGTCTTCTCTCTACCTAATACACCAACTTCGCTTCCTATTGGTAAATCTACCACAACCTTATATCTTCTTAATTTTAATACTATCTTCAAACACTCCATCCTGCCCTTGCGTTTTCTGGGCCATTTGATCGGGCGATTGGGGGGCTTTGAGCTGCTTCTACGCCTATAATTGGGAATGACTGCTTTTCTGGTGACGCTTCGGCTTCTGCCGACAAGGTGGGAGCTGTAATCGTTTGATGGGAGGAAAGGTTCATTCCTTCTTTCGACTAAAATCTTTCTCTCTCATAAATCCATGGTTGATCGTAATTGCTCTCTGGCCATTCAGGCTAGAGACAGTGCGTATCGGGGGTGGAAAAATTCTCGTTCTCCTATCATCTCGCTAATTTTCATTCAGCTAGAAATCGTTGCAGGGATTCTTCGACGAGCAAAGCGGGAACTTTCATCAACACGAAAGTGCCGCTAACCTCCTTGGTTTCTACTGGAAAATCTTTTTGCCTCTTGGCCAAAAACATCTCAACAACTTATGTAAATCTACTTTTCTCCTCTTATTACGAATTCTGATGGTTTCGGTTGCTACTCTCAACTGACAAGGCAAATCTCTTGGCCTCCTTATTTTCCTCTAATCAACCCTGTAACGATTCTGGCATTCTTCTTCCTCATCCTTCTTCCTCTCAGGTGTCCTGATGCCTTTGCCTGAGATTAACATTTGATCGGGTTGCAAATGGACTCCTGAATCTATGACGTTTGAAGGCGGTGGCCGGATGCAATTCTCCCGAGTTTTTGAGGGGTTAGTTTGCTTCGTGCTGGCCTCCTCTCGTTCAACTAATCTCTAGCCTCAATTATTAGCAGCTTTCCTCAGTGTTGGGAAAGCGCGAATATGTCCAAACCTATTCCGAAAAAACGGAAGCCGCTCTGATCCTTCTAACTATCGCCCTATAGCTCTAACTTGTATCTATCTAAGATCTTTGAACCCTTCTCAACTCTCATTTAGAGCATCTGGAATCTCATTCCCTCTTTTCAGATCACCAGTATGGCTTTCGGCGCTTCGAGGTTACTGTGATATCTTTCCTATGCTAACAGATTTATGGTTTTCAGCCTTAAGAATTACGGGGAGACTTGCGTGTTGGCGCTTTTGACATATCCAAAGCATTTGACGGTAGCACGCGTCACTGCTCCTTCCAAGCTTCCTCGCTTTGGAATTTCCTCTTCTCTTTTGTTACTTATGTCTGAGCTTTCTTTCTATCGCTCAATATATCGGCTGTTGTTGATGGGGCGACTTCTTCATCTTTTCTGTCAATAGTGGTGTTCCTACAGGGTTGTCTTTATCTCTAACTTTATTTGCTTTTCATTAATGATCTTCTCACCTGCACATCTAACTCTATTCACTCATATGCCGATGACTTCACCCTTCATTCTTCAACTCATTTCAATTCTGCTCCTTCTTTTACTTCTTGAATTGCCTCGTCTTAATCTTTCAGATTCCATTCTCGCTGATTGGATAGAATTTCCGGTGGGGTCCGTCCGCAACCTTTGTGACATTTATTTTTAGAAACCCAACTTTCTACACAAATCTCCTTCTGACACCTTCAACTTTCATCTATCTTTTCGACGGTTCTCTCCGTCTCTCCTGTTGACAATATAAGACATCCTTGGCCTTAACATAAACAAAAAATGTCTTGGAAACCT
>JABUQX010081080.1:0-5000 GCA_015478945.1 Trachelipus rathkii | reverse complement strand
TATATATATATATATAATATATAATATATATATATACTATATATATATATATATAAATATATATGCGTGTGTGCCTGTGACGATTCCCATACAAATACATATATATATATATATATATATATATATATTATATAATATATATAATATATATATATATATATATATATATATATATATTATAGTAGAACTGGAAATAAATCAGTAAGGAAGAGGAGTCATTCTCGCAAAAGGAAAGATAAATTTTCGACAATCACTGGTTCGTTATCTGCTTCAGGTGTTCCTTACACTTCCGATCAAGTGGGAAACTTAAATCCTAACGTGTAAGATAAAAAAAAATTTTTGAAACACTATTAGTTACATACAACACCTAAAAAAGGCTTAAGAATTATTATTTTTTTTATTTTATTGTTTTTGAAAGATTGTTTTTGAAAAGACTTTACTAAAAGTTTTTTTTTTTTTAAAGATTTTTTTAAAAGTTTTTTTTTTTTTAAAGGATTTTTTTTTTGTTGAAAGATACAAGAAAAGCTGTTGCGTCCTACTTCCATATTGCTTTGTTGAAGTTATTGTAAATAGCAATTATATAACTGTGATAATCATATTTTTCATATCTTAGCTGTTAAAATGAATTAATATCATGACAATTTCATTCTTGTAAAATGTTTTTTAATATGTCTTTGTTTACAAAATGTTTTATATACAAAACTATTTAAATTAAAACTTAATTATCAGTTTCAAGCTCCAAATGATTATTTCATATTATATATATATATATATATATATTATATAATATATATATCATAATATATGTATATATATATATATGTATAGATTATTATATTTCAAGCTCCAAATGATATATATATACTAATGATATATATATATTTTGCAAACGATATCTATAACAACACAACAACAACAACAACAACAACAACAACAAACAACAACAACAACAACAACAATCTCTACCATCACAGTAATCGAACAACAACAAAAACAACAACCCCTACACAACAACAACATCATCATTCACATGAGGAGAGTCTAAACATATCATCAACAACAACAACAACAACAACAACAACAACAACAACAACAACAACAACAACAACAACAACAACAACAACAACAACAACAACAACAACAACAACAACAACAACAACACCAACAAACAACAACAACAACAACGAACAACACAACAACAACAAACATCATCATCATATACATCATCACAACAAACTCATCAACAACCAACAATCACACAAACAACAACAACAACAACAACAACAACAACAACAACAACAACAACAACAACAACAACAACAACAACAAAAACAAAAACAACAACAACAACAACATCTTAAATACAAATATTAAAACAAATTAATCAATATTTCAGTGGAATGTTGCAACAGATATCCCTGCTCACAGCTGGAGCTCAACCTTGGAACTACAACATCTGCACAGTTCATGGACGTCGGTTTGCTTATGCAGCAACTCTCGTCATCTACATTTACCAGGTTTAGTTACAAATAATATTAAAATCTAAATTTACTAAATATATTTGAGCTACGAACACTTTTAAAATTGTTTTTTACTCCTTTTTGATTGAGCTGCATCCGCTCTACCTAGCTCACAACGAGCTATTTTCAAGGTCATCTAACCCGGTACCGCTTCTATTTTCAAGGTCATCTGAACCGGTACTGCAGAATCAAAGGCAGACTGGCTACGCCCTCAGTTTTCAGCTGGGCTGTCGAAAAACAATTCTTAATCCTCCCAATGCTTATTATTATTCTACTTCTATGATTAACATAAAATACTTAAATTTTTCTTTCTGTAAAAATACGGTAATTAATAATAATAATAATAATAATAATAATAATAATAATAATAATAATAATAATAATAATAATAATAATAATAATAATAATAATAATAATAATAATAATAATAATAATAATAATAATAATAATAAATAATAATAATAATAATAATAATAATAATAATAATAATAATAATAATAATAATAATAATAATAATAATAATAAATCACTAGTATATTACAAATTGTCTATATTTTAAAGGAAACTATTAACTGAATCATTTTATTAGGCTCAGGAAGACGGCAGTGAATGGCACTTGTACAGTATCCTCGCAAATCACCGTAAAACCATAACATGTATTCATTGGCACCCGACTGATGAGGATATAATAGCAAGGTATGTATAGCAATTGCGCAACGCGTCAGAAATAATTTCAAATCTTTCAAAAAATGTTTTCATCAACTTAACAGAGCATGAAATTTTTCTTACCCAATTTCTGTTAATTAAACTATATACGGCTTCTAAATCATCTTGCCATAGGGTAAGATTTCCCTAGAAGATTCTAGTCTATTGTGCTAAAGAAAGAAACTTCTAGTTGCCCGCTAGCTAGTCCTGTCGCTATCAAAAGTTGTAGACTTCTTTATATCTAGACAATACTTAATTCTACTCGAGAGAAATAACCTTTTAGTAAATAGTTAGCTTAATAGCTAGCTTAATAGTTAGCTTTTAGTTAATAGTTAGCTTTTAGTTAATAGTTAGCTTAATAGTTATCTTTTAGTTGATAGTTAGCTTAATAGTTAGCTTTAAGTTAATAGTTAGTTTAATAGTTAGCTTTTAGTTAATAGTTAGCTTTTAGTTATAATAGTTAGCTTAATAGTTAACTTTTAGTTGATAGTTAGCTTAATAGTTAGCTTTAAGTTAATAGTTAGTTTAATAGTTAGCTTTTAGTAATAGTTAGCTTTTAGTGTATAATAGTTACGCTTAATAGTTAACTTTTAGTTGATAGTTAGCTTAATAGTTAGCTTTAAGTTAATAGTTAGTTTAATAGTTAACTTTTAGTTAATAGTTAGCTTACTTAACTTCCTCTTAATATTTAAGTTTTACATAAATTAAGAATAACTTCTAATAACATCAAATAACGCCAAAACTAACACGATTAACTTTACATAAACATAAATATTAAAACATTTAAATATTATTATTATTATTATTATTATTATTATTATTATTATTATTATTATTATTATTATTATTATTATTATTATTATTATTATTATTATTATTATTATTATTATTATTATTATTATTATTATTATTATTATTATTATTATTATTATTATTTTTATTATTATTATTATTATTATTATTATTATTATTATTATTATTATTGTAGTTATTTGTTATTAATATCTCCTGATTATATTAAAAAAGTTATTTTGTATACAGTGCGTCGATGGACCAGTGTGTTTGCGTATGGAGTGTAAGTAGACAGTGTGTTCTTCAGGCTATCAACATATGTAGAGTGCCGACGCTGATTTCCTGGTGTTACGGAATAAGGTATCAATTGTATTATATTCGTTTTTATATTATGCAAACCAGACATTCATCTTTAGTACAAATAATATAGCAATAAGAGCTAGTGAACGCGCACACATATATATATATATATATATAGTATATAGTATATATATATACTATTTATATATATATATTATACCACGTATTATATATATATATATATAATATATAAATATTTATATATTATATATTATTATATATATATATATAATATATATATATAATATATATATATATTATATTACCTATATAATAGTATATAATAGTTAGTATATATATACTCTAATTTTAAGTTAGCTAATTCTACACGTATATTATATATATATATATATATATATATATATATGATATATATATAATATAAATAATATATCATATATAATATATATATATACTATATATATATATATATAATCTTGATTTTCTAGAGATATTCTCTCATTACAACCAAAAGATGGACCAATACAAGTGTGGCACATACAACAAATGATTACAGAGCCTGTTATCGTTCAAAGGACATGAACATGCTTTCTCTCAAATATATTAATTACTTTACGCCTGGCACTCCGCAACATATAACCGTCAAGAAGATTAATCTTCCGACCACGCACCAAGATTTGGCAGGACTCACTCTTATAGAGAGATAGGTGAAACATTCTAAATTATTTCAACAAAATAATGTCGCTCTGTTATAATACTATGATATTATATATTGAGTTATAATATAACTAACTACTGAGTGAGAGTGAGTGTGAGTATATATTATACCTCATAATATATATATATATATTATATATATATATATATACTATATATATATTATATATATACTATATAATATATATATATAATCTACTATTGTATACCTACTATAATATATATATATATATATATATATAATAATATATATATTATAGTATATATATATATAATAAATTAATACTATATATATATAAGAATATATAATTAATAAAATAAAATATATATATTCATATATATATATATTGCTAATATTATATATAATATAATATATCAATATATATCAATATATATATATATATATATAAAGTAAATACATACTATTTATTAACTATACATACCTAATAATATATATATATACTAATATATAATATATATAATATATATTAATATATATAATATATACTATATATACTATATATATTATATTATCTATGTTATATATATATATTAATATACTATGCAGATAGCATCAAAAAGCTGAGATCACACGTCGACATATTGCAATGGCTCTAAGCCTGATGGGGAGTCGCATCCATTCCCAAGAATTAAAACCTTGGACTTGTGGGACCACAAATTCACCTGACTACCTTCTTATCGCCTAACCACGAAGGCAAAACCTTTTGGCATGGTCCGACATACTCTAGTTTCTAAAAATTGGTACAAGAGATTTATTATGCCCGTCCTGCATCATCACTGTTTGCCTAGCTGAGCGTAGCGGTTGCCAAATGCACCTGGAATGTATCGACAGTTAGTGGAAACACTAATGCGAGAGTAACAAGTATAAAATACAAATACTTAGTTTTTAAGTAACACCTGCACTAACGTTTCACGCAATTGAAA
>JABUQX010081079.1:0-26811 GCA_015478945.1 Trachelipus rathkii | reverse complement strand
AGACGACCTCAATTAACCGTGAGAAGACAAAAATTAAAATAAAACAAAACGCATATACTCTAATCTGCAAATAATATATATCCTTTAAGATAAGTCTAGATAGTCATTCAAATACTCACATTTCAAAAATTCTTCAAATTTGATGCTAAAACATAATAGCTTTAATGTTTCTTCCTTAAAACTGTTATCTTTTTGTTTGTTTACATTCCACCTACACTAAAAATTACGCTCGTCTACTTGACTGATGAGGGGAACCAGGCTGATAGTTATTCTTACTAGCACTGAAATAATGGAAACCTTGGCCCATTTTCATGCCCCACAATGAAAGGACTTTTCTGTAGGCAAGCATCTCCATGTCTTTGTGAACTTCATCTCTCTTTACACAGATTGGCAAATTTTGAATTATCTTTGCTCTTGATGACTGTCTTCAGTTTTTCGATGGGGTTCCTTTGGTGTGATTCCTTTGAAGGTTATTGAGATGTCAATGCAATTCGGGGCCCCATGAGTTTATCAGAATTTAAACATAATCCATCACTCTTCATTTTCAGTAGGTTTATTGCTGAAAAGCCACCATCGTCACTATCAGTGTGTTGCCAGGGGTTGCTGATAAGGCGGCGTCCACTTCTGTGAAATCTTTTCTTCACGTGAGCAAGCTCCCGGTTATGCTATTTACAATGGCATTTTAGAAGTGGATTCACCGGTCGAGAGGATGCCATTCTTGTGCGGGTTTCATCTCTAGCTTAATGTATTCATTATTTATAACCTTTATTTATTTTTTATAGAGTTGTCACGTTGCCGCTCAGGAGAGAACCCTATTCAAAGGAGGGGAGTGTTTGAACGTCTTCAAAATTCGATCTAACACAAATTACGCAGATATGAGAGCAAACGCAGGCTTTAAAGTGAGGGGATTTCATTGAGTAGGAAACACAGAAAGATGGAAGAGAATTCACAGAACAGAGGTGCACAGGAAAGAAGGAAGCACCGGCAGCGAACTAGATTGGAGTTACTAATATCAACACCAAAACTCATGTGCCAACACAGCACCCCTAGTGCTACGAGGAGGAAGTCGTAAGGTGGTGTACGCGAGTGAAGTTCCATCGAGACTTGCCTCCGCCACCAGGGTACTATATAGAAAGAGTAAATGCAATCAATATCGCGGCTGCAAACGATAGAGGGTCAATGATGAACTAAAAAGTTAGCAAGAATTTTATTTTAATAAGCTTTTGGCTTTTGATACGGACCCTAATCAAAAGAGGGTAAAGCCAGAAGCCCCCCCAGATACTGAGAGCCAGTACTCATTCAACCAAAGGGTGGATGGGGACCTTGTAAGTTGGTCCAGTATTGATGCGAGGAAAAAAGGCCCCGCAGTCTAACAGAACTCCCAGTTTCTATTGGAGACCACCCTAGGTTCATTATGTGATTTGAGGTCCAGTTTTTTGGTCTTGTGCTAAGACGAAGGCATGTATATATTGTCAGCAAGGAGAGACAGAGAGAACCGTCAAAAGAACGATAAGGAAAGTTAGATAGAAGTGTCTATTAGAGAGGGAGCTTTGTAGAGGTTGAGTTTTTAAAGAATTGAATTTCAAGGTTGAAAAGACCCCCAACCTAAAATTTTTATTCAGATCAGCGAGATTAAAATTGAAAATCTAAAGCCAGACTCTAGACCAAGGCTCTACAGTCTAACGAAAGAGGAGAGCAGAATTGAAATGGAGGTTGAAAGATGAAGAGTGGAGGAGTAGGTATGCGATAGGCAATATGCACATGGGCAATTGGCGATGTGCATTAATGAATACTCAGGGATAAAGTAGGAGTATACAGAACCTGAGGAACAGAAAAGAAGAAAGAGGTCGCCTCATCAAAAACAGCCGATATTGAGAGCGATTTGAAAGAAGCTAGACTAAGCAAGCAAAGTGAAGAAGGAAACCTAAAGGAAGGGAGCTTGAGGAGCAGCGACGTATGTGTTCTGATCAAATTCCTTTGGATATCACAGACTCCGAAAGTCTAACGTAGTTTCTAAGGGCGGAAAACCATAAATCTCTTTAAGATAGGAAAGTAATATCGCCAGTAGACCTCAAGCGCCGAAAGCTTTACTGGAGATCGGAAAGAAAGTAATGAGATAACAGATGGTCTAAGAAGTGAGAGTTGAGAAGGGTTTCAAGAATAAAAGTCTATGATCATAGGGCGAATAGTTAGAAGGATCCAGAGCGTCTTCCTATTTTTCGGAAGAGATTGGACATATGTCAATTTCCAACACGAGGAGGGAAAGGGTAGTATTGAGGCATAGAGAATATAATTGAACGAGGGGCGGGTCAGTACGGAAGCACACTCCGTCAAAACTTGGGGAGGAATGCCATCCGGGCCACCCGCCTTCTAACGTTCATACATTTCAGGGAGGCCCATGCACCGATCAATGTATCACAGGTAAAAGGCACATAGCCTACCTGAGAGATGAGAAGGAGTAGGCAGAGGAAAGCCAGAATCGTCCAGGGTTGAGTTAGAGGAAAATAAGAGGCCAAAGAGATCGGCCTTTTCAGTTTTAGTATTAGAGGAGCTCATCGATCAATAAGAGGAGGAAAGGATATTACACAGAAGTTGTTAGAGATGTTTTGGCAAAGAGGCCGGATAGATTTGTCAGTGCGAGAACAAGGAGGTAAAGACTGCATTCGTTTAATGAAAGTCCGCTTTGGTCGTTGAAGAGTAACCCTGGAACGATTTCTAGCTGAATGAAAATTTAGCAAGAGTGATAGGAGAAACGAGAATTTTTCCACCCACGATACGACTGTCTCTAGCCTGACTGGCAAGATAACAAGCACGTTGAACCAGGAATTTTGAGGAGAAAAAGAATTTAGTTGAAGAAGGAATGAACCTGCCCATCCTATCAACGATTACAGCTCCCCAATTATCTTTTAAATCTTAAACGAAGTTGAAGATTCAAAAGCTTGTAACACGAACGTATTTCTATGGGAACTCAGAAACCCTTGTAATCCTCGACCCGGCATGATCAAAGTAGCCAGAAACGCATGTGATAATGAGTGACTTGGTCAGAACAGTATTATAATTAAGAGATATAAGGTCATGTGGTCACATTTAGATAGACGAATGGGTGGTGTATTTATAAGAGAAAAGGTGCTAGTGGTGGAAACAGGTCAACGTGTGTTAAGAATTGGTTGGGAAGTCGGAATGTGTGTAGGTTCTTCAATTAGTTGCTCCAGATCGTTGAAAATACTGAATGATCCGGCTTCCTCCCACCTAAATCAGTATGAGAGGAACCCATCCATTCAGTGTGTGTAAATTGAAATCCCCTAATAGAGGACTCAGTATTTGGATGCAGAGAATAATAACAGTTTCGTGAGAAGTATTAAGGTAATCAAAAAGGCATGAAAATCTGTGTTTGGTTGAAAGAGACGAGCAGAAGCACAGATTAATTGTAGTAGAGAGAAGATTTTGAGACACAGACATCGAAGTTAGGAGTTCGAGATTCACGAGACGTGTTATAGAGTGTTTATGTTTTACATAGGCATATACTCCACCATCAGAAGCGAATTTAAATAAGTTCATCAGTTGTGGGTGTTCATCATGCAACATCTGTTAAGTGATTCTTAGCATCTGAGTCTCAGATAGAGCAAAAATTTAGGGTTAAGGTTACGAGAAGTATGGTATTCCACTGATGCCAGTAGTTAGAGTGAAAGCCACTTGATGTTAGGTAAAGTCATGGGAGCCCGCGCCTGTGCAAAATCTACTCGAAAATCATAAAATCATAAATCAAAAATCTAAATCATAAAAAAAAAAGAAATACAGAAACACACAGAGAAAAACCAAAGAGAAGTGAGGAAAAATTATTTGTACGCTAAACCTAAATTTAAAAAACCTGAATTTTAAAACGCTAACCCGTATTTTACAAAAATTTAAAATTAAAATAGGAATATTCAAAGCAAAGCTCAATACTCACAACGCTACGACATTGCGTACAAAAAGAAAAAAAAATACTATTGATCAACTTAAAAGTGGAAACTAAATATATATATAATGTATTTAATATATTTGGCTAAATCCAAAGTAAGCTTTAAAACCAAGTTTTAAGATTATAAGACTATATCAAACGAAGGAAAACAAAACAAAAACAAAACATAACTAGTACTAGCTGATATATATATAATAATATATATTATACATATTATTTATATATATATATATATATTATATTTAATACTATATATATAGTATATATATATATTTTTATATTATATATATATATTATATAATATATACGTATATATAATAAATTATATATTATTTATAATATTATATAATATATCGAACTGATATTATATATTTGATCTAAAAGTTTTTCTCATAATATTTTACACCCAAAAAGTAAGAACAGTATCGGCCAAGTATCGGCTATAAACCGATACCCCAAAAATGGCCGATACTCCGATACCGTACCGATACCGATACTATCAAAGTACATCCATAATATATATATCATAATATATATAGGTATAGATCTTATTATATATATATATATATATATATATATATTCTATATATACTTTATAATATATATATATATATATATATTATATATATATATATATATATATATTATACTATATATTAATATATATATAAAATATATATATAAACTAAACAAATTTTATCTTCTTAAATTACGCTTTTTCTGTATGTGTGTACATACTTTGTTAGTTAAGACAAATGTTTACAGCAGTAGCCCATAACAAATATTAATACCTCACTCACATTTGGGAACCAGGCTATTGACGCCCTACCACAATGTATTTTACACGGCATAGAAACTAAACCTTTCCCTCCTCTTCTGAACCCCACTTTAATTCCTGTATACCTGAAGCCGGTAAAACTCATCCAACAACTTCGCTTCACACAGACCAATTTATGCCCTCCACAATTTTCCAAGTATTGGAAATGATTTCAGTTAGAAATCTCTTTTATATTACTTCTTCCAGCACACAACAACATGGCTTTTGACAAAGAAAATTTCAGCAACATTTCCTAACTGTTAAAGACAACATATTATGAATGATTTAAACCATCCTCCCACTATCAACCTTTCTATTGTAATAGATTAATCAACAAGCATTCAGACGTCCCGACATTTTTAAAATAAATATTAAATACTCATGCTCACTAAAGGACAAAAATAATTGCAAACTTCCTATCAGCACATACAGCTTAAGTTATCAAGAGATGGCATCCTCCGTACATCTTAACTATTATAATGGTATCCCCCAAGGAGCCCTTACATAAAAATTCGTAGCTATGCTAATAATCTAATCATTACCACTCAACACTTCTCCATAAATACAGAGTGCACAGAACCACAACATTATATAGGATATAATTACATTGTTCCCACCAGATAAAAGAGAATCATAAACATCCAACAATTCATCTTTTAAATAATACTCCCTTTTAATAGACAACCAACCATCTTAGGATTGACATTCGATACATATATGACATTTGTCTTCACAATATTCAGGCACAGATCCTGAGTTTAAATTAATTTAATTAATTAAGTTCAAATTGTAACTGTGTGATGATTACCTTTGCCACTTTTTAAACATCTAATTCCTAAAGAAATAAAGATAATGCCAGACTCCCTCAAAATAAAGCTCAATCCATGATCATAATGAGCTGCCATCCCACACACTAAAGCATTACCTTCAACCAAAATAAAATCTTATCATAGGAGTTTCATCTCAACCTGATATTTTACTACATCAAGCACATGGCAACAACTTTCCACTTAGAAGTAGAAAGCCTACCCCAGCAGAATACTAAAAATACTATTCTACTGTACTATATGGCCCCAGGAAGCTATTTTCACATACCAAACAATACCATGCTCAAGCACTTTCCATCTGAAATTTCTAATGGTGAACAAACAATAAAATTTAATGCAATGTAGGGGGAGAGTGTGTGTGTGTGTGCTGTATATTAAGTAGACAAAAATTAATGTTTAACTTTCCTTTTAAATTTACTTTTTGTAACCCAGTAAAATAACTGAGACTCTGTGGAGACCCATACACTATCCTAAAATTGTGAGACTACTAAGTAGACCAAAATTATAACTAATATATTTATTTTTATTTACCTGATAATCAATCTAAGCAAAAGGCTTTTGCCTCGCGGGGTATTCATTGGAGGTTGGGACTGAGTAATGATATCAGTCTCAGTACAATCAATATTCCACCACTGTCTGTAAAGAGAATTGAGAGAAATACGAACAACAAAAGTCAATTCAAAATTCATAGGATGGTCAATACATAACCTTCTTGAAAATCCTTTTATTGCTGTATTGTTTGTGATATGTTCAAGCCTGATTCTAACAAGGCTACGGTTCCTTATGAGAGGAACAGGAAAAATCCAATCTGGTTTAAGAAAAGGCAATCATAAATATTGAAGAGAAACAGGAAATCAAATACGATTCTGGTTTACTGTGTTGGATGTGATGAGGTTTGCTACCTTTAATTAAGATTTATTTATTTGTTTCTGCGAGGTATTTTAGGTTTTGAATTCTATGGCTGAGGTTAGAACAGTCTTTCTGAAAAGTCCGGCTTTTAGAATTTAAGTTCCAATGAAGAAGTGCTCCCAGTTTTAGTCGTCTGTAATAATAATAATAATACTTGTTATTACAGGAATCAATTTTTATTTTTCGATTGAATTTCTTTGATGTACTATTATATCAATGATTAATCGTTTTTATCTAAATACTTTTATTAATCCTCTTTTAAAAGAGATCATTGTTTTTAGGAAACTTCTCGACTTTATCGACTTCCACAGCAATTAGTTAATACCAGCACTGAAATAATAAAATGATTAGTACAAAGTTAGACCGAAGCTTATTAATTTAATATAGGCCCTAAATAAATTAGGGGCTAATGAGATCCCTAACAACGGGTAATGCTTTGACGGCTCTGCTCTGGGCACCACCCCCTCCCTTCAGGAATACAAATATGACTTATCATGGAGATCCCTTCCCTTACTGTCCAAGATGACACTCCAAACTATCGACATTACAAAACATCTCATAATAGACTGCCTTGCCTTAGAGGGCATTTGAAGCAACTTTACAGCTCTAAAACTATCGGATCTCTGGGCGCAGCCGACGATGGTGGTGAAGTACGCTTCTCGTAATATGTGTGTGTGGGGCAACAAAGTAATATATATATATATATATATACTATATACTATATATATATATATATATTATATATTATATATATAAATAGTAATATATATATATATATAAATATAGTATATATATAAGTATATATATATATATATATATATATATATATATATATATATATATATATTATATATATATATATATATATATATATATATATGTGTGTGTGTGTGTGTGTATGAGTGTTAGGTGTGAGAAGAATTGATAAAATGAGGAATGAATGTATTAGAGAGTTGTGTAGTGTGAAGAAAGGGATAAATGAGAGAATAAATGAAAGTATGTGAGATGGTTTGGTTCATGTGGAATGGATGGATGATAGGGTTGGTTAAGCAGATGTATAGTTGTGAGTGTGTTGGAAATTAACCGAATGGGAGACTGAAGAAAAAGTGGATTGAGTCAGTAAAGGAATGCCTGTAGGAGAGAAATGTGAGTTTGGCTGAGGCGAAGAAAGAAGCGTGCAATAATAGGAGGGGAAGGCATGTTTTTGGAGGGGGGATTTGTTGTTTCGGCACCATGACCAAGGGGATGAACCAGACTGACGAGATGCTTATATGAGGGTCCGTCGCAGTTCCATGAGGCTCTAGGGTGGATTTGCTGACTGGGACGAGTTCTCACTAATAGGTATAAAGGAAGCAGTAAGGCTGGGCTCTCTTTTCAACTTCTTGTGTCATATTCTTCTACTACTTTTCTGTTTTCCGGTGATTCCGGTCCACGTGAGGGCAATCGGATCCAGTGGCTCTAAATCGGAGTCATTCCAGGCAAGAGGGTATACTCTCATGGCATGTCACAACCTTACCCCAATCTTGGGAAAAGAAATAGATATATATTTAATTAAAAAATATAATATAACTATAATATGGTAGGCAATATTTACTATATACTTCCACATTTTAAAGGTGATTTTTAATATAACATATATATATATGTACTAGTATTGCTGAGGCTAATTTACTATATATATATAATATATGGTATACATGGATGGTATATTTACAGATCGTTATATAATATATAAATATATATTATAAATATATAATTAATAATTTATATTTATTATTATATATATAATATAACTAACTATATTAATATTTTAACATAATATATAAATAGTATATAATTGATTATATATATTAAATATATTATATATACTATATATACGATATAATATATATCATATTTTGTGTCCTTGAATAGAGGCTGTGATCATTGTGAGGAATGGTATCATGGGGACTGTATTGATGTAACTGAGCATGAAGCAAACAGAATAAGGAAATTTTATATGTAGCTAAAAAGCGAGGTTAATTAGATTATAATTATATGGTATTTTGAAAAGTAGAAGCATTTTTTTTTAATGTTTTATTTCAAATTTTTATATGATGCAGATAAATATTGGACGTCAATTTATTAATTTCTGACAAATTTCTTGGATATCTCTTAACATTTGTAATTTGGTTGTGTAATTTAAAATTGCCACCCCATATACAAACTACAAATATAAAAGTGAACTATCGAACTAAAAATTATGTATAGGTCTATAGGTCAATATACAGTTATATATGTATAATATATATATACTAAATTTATTATTTCAGCAAAGTAATTGAAATTAATAAAGTACGCATAATAATATAATAATATGATAAACCACATATATAGCTAGATGTTTAGAACTGTCATAATAAGGTTATATATATATTATAGTATAATAACATATACTGGATATGAGTTACTTATATATTGTTGCAATGAACCCTATGTATATTAAGCCGATTTTTATCTATAATTCTATTATATTGCATTTAGGTATATATTATATATCATATATTATACTAATATAATAACGTTATAAAATTCTGTTTACTATATAATATATTAATATAAATATATAATATAATAACTATAGTACTATACTATATATATATGATATACCTTATATATATATAGAAGTTGCTATTAATATATCTATATTTATTTGTCAAATAGCGTTTCGTCATATATAGTATTATATACTAGTTTATTTATTGTTATCAATATAAATAATACTTAGCGTAACTATAATATAATTACTATTAGTATAATATAAGAATAACGTATATACGTCACCAAATGTATAAATGATTAATTTCTATACTTATATATATATATTCTGTATGTATAATATATTATATATTAATATGATTAATAAAAAAATATATACCGTATATAAAGACATAAGAATAATTAGTAATATAGAGACAGTAAAAAAGCTACAGTGCGCTATATCAGCGCTAACTGTCCCATCAACAGCATACCCAAACATCTCATGAATATCCACAAAAGGCACCCTAGGGTACTTAGGCAATTTTGTACATGGTGAACTACATAATCCCACCAGATTTGTCTTAGCAATATAATAGCGTGTATGATATATAATATGATACCCAAACCATCCACCATTGCATTAATAACTTTGCTCAAGTCTCCCAAATGGCGCTTCTATCCAAGAATGCCCAAATTCTATAAACTTCCCCGACAGTAGCGTGACGCGCAGCTGTTAAGCTAACTGCGACATCTGCTACTAATCGATAATTAAATATTCAAATAGGACAATTTGCGTACGGTCAATACTTATGCCAAATAACTCACACCATCATACTAAAATAATACTCATATCACTACATTTGGAGCCTCTTCATGTCTCCAATAATCTCATGTCTCATAATACTCGGATATACAGCTCACCTACATCTCTAGTAATAGCTGTGTCACATACCTTAACCTCTTCTATTTCTGTTATACATCGCGCAAGAGATCGCCTATTATTGCGATTTCTAACAGTCCACTACAACACCTCTGAGATAAATCTTCAATAACGAACAAATCATATATGTGGTTTATTACGGCCATATTCTAATACTACTCACAATAACCTTATTACTTGTATAATGCAATATCGCTTTTTCTATTATTATTTTATATATTCCAATGATAGGTGACATATAAATATTCAACATATTATATAAAACTCTTTATCCAAATTATTTATATGCCTCTCATTCGTTATGTTAGAATTAATCAACCTTGTCTGGTACCAGATTGGTGCTTAGCTCTATCGAGCACACACTTCATTCACACGCCCCCTGGTTACTTAATACATAGCACTGCTCAGAAAATTTTTGTATAGTCATTTGATATCATAGTCCCCTTCATGAGGAAACGCTACTTTATCATATATGAAAACATTTCCATAACATCCTTTCATAGCCGCTCCTATAGCTCTATTACCCTCAAATCAAACTACTTCTCTTTGGTTTTGCTATTCTACTTTGACACATATCTCGTATAGTCATTAATCTAAGTCTTATTATTTAAATAAAGTGCTCGAGCCCGTAATAACTTTATGTTGGCACACACATAATATCTCATAATGACTGGCAATAAATACTAATCAGTGACATAGCTATATAATATATAACAATATTTACTTATTACTTCCTTTATGGTACCTCTTAATAAATACAACATTACGCTAATTTATTAATAGAGCTCCTAGCATTACTTATTCTCAGCTTTATATTTCTTAGACTTTCCAATACACTGGTATTAATCTACTTTTTCATTATAATACTTGCTTTATATAATCACACCTAAAATCTTGTTTTCTCTATAGCAAAATATACTTACTATACTAAATAATATTCGTCCATATACATTCTGCCACGACTACCCTAGAGAAGCCCAAATTCCACTCCTATGTTCATAAACCATGCTGCTGATTGAGGATAAGGTTCTTAAATTGGCGATAAAGGTTGGTTAACCATAAGATGCGTCATGCAAACCTTTGACTCCGTTGCTTCGTTTCCAAATTAAATATTACACGATGACCTAGTGTAAGTGCCATCGGAATATTCTCGCAAATCTATATAAGAGACCCAAACCACAATGTACAAGAGAACTACAAATACGATTAATCATTTTTGTATATCCTATCGATTATAGATTGTGTTCATTCTCAGCTACCTGATTAAAAGTACTTTCAGCCAATTCATGACTCTCCTCTATCTTCCTACATGCAAAAAACCTCGAGCGAAAACCTTAGCAATTTATTAGGCCCATTGTATCTCTTCATATCTTAGATTATTTATAAATATTAATGTAAGGAGATACAAAATAGTTGGCACCCGAGAGCTCACTTGAAATAGAAACCTCGTGGTGTGACACCATCTTACTAACTATATTATTCCCCATTGTTAATTATATTATTATTATATTTATTCCGCGATTTACTAATAATCTAAGTAACACACTGTTTTCTACTTTCAGCTAACCCAGCGCTCATTTATATCCTAATACCCAATATTGTTATCATCACTATTCCTATACTCCATATACCACAAAATGCCAAGAGTTAAACTATATTTCAATCAAGCATTATAGTAGTATAAGGGAACCTTTTACTAATACGCTATTATACTATAAAGTTCTATTACATACTACATATAATATCAAACTGGCATCTCCTGGTTCAAGTGGCGTTCCAGTATGAATTTCTCCCATTATAATTACTAAAAAAGGTTTGTCTTAGAACTAATATGATTACCTACCCTTTCTAGATTAACTCTTGCTGGGGTATAGACGTACCAATTACTCTTATCACTTAGTTATTATCTTTCTAAATATTCTCATTCTACGTATTTATTGACCTATATATAATTTACATGATAACTTTTATAGAAACCTATATTATAATAAATAAAACCTAATAGTAGTTAAAATTCTCTAGGCTCCATATACATTTCCCAAATTCTTACTACTTAATACCTTTCTTTAATCTATATAATCGCCACAAACTATATGCTGTTTTCCTAGATCATACTGGTTAACTACTCACAAATATGTTATATAATATATCGCTTAAAATACATAAATGAGTCATAAATGTCACTATATTTACCTCAATGCTAGATTACTAACCCTTACTTTATTACTATAATTAATATATTCAACCTCCTAACCACTATCCCATCTCGATAGTGAGCCTGGCATGTTGTACTCTGTATTATCACAGAATTTGACAAGTTTTACTTAAATAAAACAGCTTTTTATCTCTATACTGCTATATGAGTCAGAATACATATTACAAATTTTGTCTTAAGTCTAGTACTTGGATACTCATAAGCATACAAGAGTAACACAAATTGAGTCTTCCAAAACCGATTATCTAATCTTTCCTTCACAGTACACTGTAAGCACAGTAGACACACTTCAATAATTTAGTGCTTGTATCACCTATCTTCAATCTTTATAGTATACTACTCTATTTAATTATTACCTAGGACATCTGTTATATTAGTATCGAAATATGTAACATAATATGGACATTACTTTATGAGGTGTACTAATATAATGCTATATATATTTAGAACATATATCTCAGGGAGGTTGACTTTATGTGTATACTCTCTCCTTGCGTGAGAGTCTAGTATTGGCCATACTTTACTTGATGCCCATATTTCATGCACCACAACCTTAAATAGACATAGCTCAAGTTACATGAGATTCTCAGATATTACTCGTACTAATTTTTCACTAATTTCTATCTGCCTATTACTACCCTTCAACATTTTCTAAAAAACCCTACATCTTCTCCAATTAATTTGCTCTCTTAGTTCATCTCTATCCACCCAAACAGGTTTTCATATTTTCGTCCACTCACACTTTGGAGAGTTATACTTAATTTCATAAGCATAAATATTCTTGAGTCTCTATCTTCATCAGTACATAAAAATTTATATAAGATAATATTAATTAATTATTATTTAATGTTTTGCATATAAATAAAATCTAGAGAAAACTATGCTTGCAGAAACCTTTAAACTAAATATATCCCATTCAAATTTAAAAGCAACTGATTTTATTTAAACATAGAGTCTATGATCTTATACGTTATTAATATTTGATATTTACTCTTAGAATCTCACAACCATGATCGTGTAAAAATAACATAAATAATACATTAGGCGTGTCTACAGTTAGACACCAACTCTTTGATAAGCTGTACACAATTTCATATTTAAAAAAACATTACTAATTTCCAATATAATCTATTTTTATTGCTTGTTATCAGAACTTAAGAGATATCCTAAGATTTTTCATATCTCATGCTCTAACTTTTTTAAACACCGCACCTATTACCCCTAACTTTTTCATGCGTTCGGTAATTTTGGTCACAAGAAGACTGTGTAATATGAATATGTGTCTTCTCTGTTAAACTTATGCAAATTTACAGCATTCGAGACTTCGTTTCAGTTGTTCTCAGCTGTGTACCATTCTGGTAGGCACAAAAGAAAATTTGTTATTCTATCATAGACTCTAATATTAATATACAGACCCAAACCAGATTACCAATCTCCTATTTCCGTCTACGAGTTACTGCTAACATACAATAGTAGAGTCTAGCTTAGGACACGGAATATTATTTCTCTCCAATAATTTGAATCAGCAAATCCGCTTGGAAACTTGTTTATATGTGTTTACGATTATATTTGTGTACCATAATTGTTAATCAATGTGTATCTATTTTACATATGGTATGCTGTAGTTCCATACAATATAAATGTACTTTTTTACATATATATCTGTTTATACTAAATTCGCTTTGGACTCTAAGTGTCCTAGGTTAGAGGTCTTATAAAATGCCCTTATACTAACTAAAGGTTATTGCTATATGATTATCACCATCAAATACTGGGATATTATTCTACCTCATACCTGTATGTGCGCACATATATTCTATCAAAATTTTAATTCTTGTAATTATTTCATTAATGTAGCTTAACCTTTTTCGTATCTAAATTCATCACGTCTACAAAATGTGAATATTGCTTTAATTACGTATCCAATGAGGCTGCCACTGCCACCCCCTACTCACTTGAACTCCTCTTCACACGACTGAATTTACCTATAATGGTTTATATTGGAAAAGTCTCGCCTCTCTCAGTTCATTTTGCAGTACTGTCTCTGACTGGTGAACCGTTTGTTACATATCGTCATATCAGCAAACTCCATCTAACGCCATTCCCGGCTTTAGGCATCCAATCATATTTTATCAAGAAATCACTCATATACATTCTCACCTTTTACAGATATTGCGCATTTTATCCGGCAACTGGGTATTCCAGTAATATACCTGCTGCGCTAATTTATAAAGTGTATCCGAAAGCAATTCTTGATGCGTTATAGTAGTTGATAAGGTGCTGGATCTGGTTTTCAGATTTGGCTTTATATTCATTCACGCGTGTAAGAGTCTTTCTGAAGCGACGCCTGTAACACTTAAGTATTATGATATTGCATAATAACGGAGCCACCATTCTATTAATTATATCAAGTCACAGTTACCACTTGCGTATTACATATGTATATACTGTCCATTCATTTACACACTCCTCATCCCCCAGATTGCCACTTTCACTTAACCTATGACTTTTGTCTTACTTTTAAAAAATCCAAAAATGTTACTTTCAAGCATAACAGTCGGAGAGAGTGTGGCGTGAGAAAAAAGCTTAACGCCACACCACCTTCTTACGTGCAAAAAATCACTTGCTGACTAATACTCAGCCAATTCTTATGCTTAGCTTCTCTCTTGCGAGCAAAAAAAGATTACTGAGTGCGCAGCAGCCACATTTCTTCATTCACTCGAAATCCAAACACAAGAGCGACGATGATAGGTGATTTTCTAAAAATATTCCATACAGTGGAGATAATATACCTGTATATTCCTTTTTCACTGTCTATTACGATCTCTTACATGGCCCTACGTCCTCACAAACCAACATCAGAACATCTAGAGCAAAACTCACATTCAACTACGTTACGCTATTGATCATAGAATGTATAAATCCGCGAGAAATATTTTGGCGACTATATTTGTGGCGCGATCTCTATATGTGCATAATTCTAGTGGATATCCGAATATCCTACCTACATCCACATGTAATGCTACTTTGAGATTTCTTTCTGACACTTCGTAATGAGGACAAAAAATATTTATTGCTTTACCCAATTCGTCGTTTACATCGCGCTATCCAAGTGCACAATTCTAACTCACTGTAATTTCAACATTTTGTGAGAATCGAATCTCTCATGTACATATTGCAGCGTACTTCCTACATATTCCACATGGATATCATCGTCACCCATACCATGGCACCATCGTGAAGAGCTGCTCCGATTACATACAAGCCCAAGAGATACATAACCTCCAAGATCTCTACAGTTTGCTCCTTTCGTGATTCATTCCTAGATTGCGTTTGAGTAGAAATAGAAGTCCTTAAAAGTCTATGTTGTGACCCGAAGGTGAGTTATCGGATACAACACATCTACGTCGCAGTATATTCAATAAGCAATTGTAGTGCAGTATACATGCTGCGCTCTTCTGATATAGTATATAAAAAACTCCACGACTGTGCATTTACCAATTTGGCACTCGCTGAGTCCCCTCCCCATCTTGAAGCAGTGCGGTCGAACTGGATCCTGCACTTACATTTGATTAATGTAAACAGTGCTGCTCACTCGACTTAAATGCGCTCCCATCATCCTGACAACTCTCCTCCGTGTCCTTCATCACCGAGAAACTTTTTGGTTTACCTAATCGTGTTTAGCAAAAATTATATGTCACAATCTCTGCAGTTCGCGTTCTATGAATATTAATTATGGTCTACATCTTCGAAAAGCAATATTGCTCAAGCGTAATACCATCCCCACTACTCGCCAATCTTCACCTCGATGCCTCAGGGAATGAAATCATGAGTATCCCATCTATATTCTCCCAACATTCTAACCCTACCATCCTCGCCTCTCCACTCATCATTTTGCCTACTAACTGTTGAATACTAACTACTTCGAGAGGCACCTAATATCTCTACTATTTCCTTTCCGTTTATACAGGACAAACCTCCAGCTTATAACTTCCGCGAGCAAATTCAATCTATAATCTACATCGTCCCAGTCTTGCCTAATCTCCTTCAACTGGTCTTAAGTCATTGCCATCAGCAATTCTCTTAGCTTTACAAAACACCTAATGCACGGCGCAGTTATTACACATAATTCATCTCACCAGGTGTTAACAGCTCTCTCCTACTTATTAATTATACAACACAGAATTCTCACATTAACATTAGCTCGCTAAAAAAATTATTTATGTACTGTTAAAAAAGACCAATTGGTACTTCTAGCTACTTACAAAAACTACAAGTTTAAAGATACTGCAAAACTATGGCAATCCTATATATAATAGATAGAAATATCATTGAAACAAGTGTAGTAAACTTTAAACAACTAGGTTTAAATTTTTGTCATAAGAATTTTAACAATTCAGGTAACGCTACTCCACCACCCATATTTAAGCTCCATTCTCTAATCTTATAGAGGATTGAAACAAGAGCTTTTATATCTAGTAATTTCCCCAACCCATCGATCGAGAGAGACTATGAATAGTATTTTTATTTTTTTATTTTATTATAACTAATTTTATTGACGTATATAATTTAACATCAGGGTCACTTGAAAAGAAATTGGCCGCAACATCATGACATACTCTAAACATTCTGTCGGTATACATCTGCAACTAACAAATGTAGTAGAGATCTCTATATAACTGTATAAATATCCAAAATATTATTATATTACATGCCTAGCATATCAGAGTATATAAATCATATATTAAATCTATAAATAAATAAAGGTTGCAAAAGCAAGATTTAAAAAAAATAAATATATATATTAATTTACAAGTAAACATAAGCTTGAAATAGTAATTATGACACTATATGTCTCCATATAGGCTAAGTCAATAAAATATATATATAAAATAAAATAATTTAATTAATAATATAGACCAATTAAGGCAAATATATAGGCCACATGGAGATACAACACAATAAATTAATCGTAATAAATTAACAAACACCTAAACGAAATTATACCAATAATACCAATTGTAAAACTTATAGAATATCAAACAATGATAACGAACAAAAACTCTATAAATAACTTACATAAAATAATCCAGAGTAAAACACACAGAATCTATACAAGTAAATCTCATATAAATACTTACTCATTAGAACCTATTAGTAACCTTAATGTAATAACACTGACTAGAGGTCCAATACTCAATCTAATATTTAAAAGTTTTCAAATTAACATTAATATAATCACATATAATATAAAAAGTAACCAAATTCAAAAATACACTAGTATGTGTGAGTAAACCACAACACTAATTTGTGTTAACTATAAATTCACTGCCAATTATAACATACAGATTTAAGTAGCTCACATGGTGAGTGAGAGCATAAAAAATAAACACACACTTCACTTGTCTGAATCTCATAAACAAATAATTAATTTTGAATAGATTATAATATAATATATAATATATTAATATTAATATATATAATTATATATATATAATATATATATCTAAATATTATATATGATATAATAATTATGATATGCATATATTAGTTATAATTAACTTAAGTATTATCATATTACCTATATATATAATATTATATATATATTATTATTATATTAACTAATAATTAATTAAATATGATATATAATATATTAATATTAATTATAATATATATATATTTATATATGTATATATATATATATATAATATATATATATATAATAATATATATATATATTTATATAAGATATTATAATATATATATATAATTATTAATATATATATAAATATTATAATTAATAATATAACATATATATAATAATATATATATATACTATATATATATATATAAGTATATTTAGACGTATCTATATACTCTATATTATTAATAGAATATAATATATTATTTTATATATACCTTAATCTTATATATATATTAACTATATATATAATATATAGTATAATATTAATAATATATAATATTAATTACATTAGAAATATAGAATACTAGATTAAGAAGGTACCAACATGGCCATATCAAAGGAATGTGTCCCAGTCATACCTAAGATAGTTCGAACAATCATACCAAACATTAGCTTACAGCTAAATTATACAATCACCCTAGGACTTGTCAATAATTTACATAGTATACAACTAGTCTACTAGTAAATGGAACAAAAACTATTAGTTAATATAGTTTATTGAATATATAACTTCGACGAAGAATAAGGTTAATAAATCTATTTGTAATTATATTAATTAAATATTGTAACAAATTCGAGGCAATTTGGTACTTAGTCCAAAATATAGATATATAGTATATATTAACATAAAGTATATAAAAGGCTACAGCATATACACTATATATTATATATATATACATATATACCTATAATCAATTACCTTTATTAAAAATGGATTGCAATATCGAGTCACACTCAAACAATATTTCTATATGTGTAGCAAGTACAATTTCCAAAATATATTAATAAAATAATAACCCTGATCATAGCTGAATGTAATATCATATTTCTAAATCTGTCTCCAGCTCCCTTTATTAATAGTTTAATTGTAAACTAGTTTTCTTTACTCGTATATACTAAATACAGAATCTTATATAATTAAGAAATTAATTATGTATTACTTGTATAAATATATATACATATTATATAATATTAGACGTAAATAATTATTTGTATTGACTTGTTATCAATGTCCCCTCTGTTTCTGCCTTTCTACCAGTAATAAACATATTCTCATTAAACTCTTATCCCTACTCCTCATTTCTCACTTTTAATAGTACTTCAACCCTCAAACCTCAAGGAGAATCATACCTTGTGCTTGTACGTCCTGCCACTCTCTCTAGCATATCGAATGTAATTTCTATATTTAAAAATCAATTAAGGTTACTCACAAACTTATGTACCTACTATAACTACTTTATCGAAATAATTACTGGTATATATTATACTGAGAACAAGAGCATAACGCTTATATATTAACGCTCTCTGACCTTTACATGTAAAATCTGACATAACTCCTTAATTTTTATTATTATGTGGAAAATATAACCCCTAGGCATATATACATATATTAATATAAAGCATATTTCCATTCTCTTTGCTATCACAAACATTAATATAGAACTTTCAACTACTAGCAATAACTATTCATATAAAGATCATTACTATCGACTTATATTAACAGTCGACAAACGCATATTTCTTACAATTTTTACTCTTAGTCCCACAGACTATAACGAGTCCCACATTCAGCATAGTAATTAATTTAAACGAATGAGATCCATTACTTATTTCATGGTAAAAGATTGAATGAGACACTAAATAATAATTATAATTTAATTTACATTTTAAAATGGCTACTAGAAAAAATAACATTTGAGATATTTGGTTAGTTGTTTAAAATAAATCTCTCCATCTTGATGTCCTTAAGATAGTAATTATTGAAGTGTAGCTAAGATTAAGAAATTCTGGAATACTTGATCCAACTATATTCTCCCGAAGAACATTCTGTAATATTTTCTGTTATTATAAAATAAATACCGGATTCTATTATATTTTCTTTTATTTTTAATTATAATAATTGATATTGCCTAAATATATTATAAATACGTTTGAGGATTACGACTAAATATACTAAAGTTCTCAATAAGGTTCACTGCACCGGATAAGGTGATCGACCAACCTTGATTTTAAAGTTTAATGATAAAATGTAAATTTTGCTTTACAATTTAACTTATACAATTCTCATCATAATAACCTATAATTTAGTATCAACCAGACATAATACACCTCAGTGAGCTAAGATTACAACAAGGTAATTACTTATATATAAATAACCCTATTTTGAAGTTTGAGAATATTGGATTATTTGTAGGGTGTTTTGAAAATATAGGGGATGAATAATATAGTATGGCTAAGTATTTCTAGATAATATCTTATACTGCTCACTTTTAAATTCTTAAAGGACATTCAGAGGAAGAGATTTTTTATAAATCAACTATTAAATCAAAACTTCAATATTAGTTTTTTTCGTAGCTTTAAAATAGTAAATAATATATTATAGTATTACCTGACATTCTTAATTCCTGAAAATTTAAAAGTATTCTTTCCATAATTCTATTTGTTCTTATGTAACCGTAACACATGTTCTTGTTAGGCGATTCAAATGCAATTGTGGGTGATGTAGAATGAGTCAGTACTATATAGAGTCATTAAAAATGTACTGAAAATTAAGCGATTAAGGTTTTTAATAATTGAATCAAGGACAAAATTGTTTTGAATAAGAGTATTGACACGCAACGTTAAGTCTTACCGCCTACTCCTCTATTTCATCATTGTCCCATAATCTAAGCACATACACAAGGAACTCGCTAACGAACAGTTACACACCAACAGACAACAATCACCCTCAAACACATACAACTCATTATATAGTAAGTGTGCTATTCATGGAGACCGCTATGGTGAGAATCCATCCACTATATGGTAGAGTCGTTCATATATGCTAGTATGGATTCATTACTAGGTGACCCTAATGAGTGATATGATCCACAAACCATACCCCCTTTTAATAACTAAACTACCCCGCATTCTTACTCTAATAATCATGTTAACCTTTATATCTTCTCTCCATCTAGTCCAAAACTAAATTTTAATTCTCCTGTGCAAAACATATCCTTATTTATGGACTCAATACCTACTTTATTATCTTTGGTGTGATCTCCACAATCATGGTAAATCTAGGTTCCCATACACTAACTCACCACGTATATATATATACATCCGCTTATAACCAACGATTAATCATTCTAATTACTCTATATAAATTCTCCTATCTAGAACTCATTATCATCTCCTCAGCCTTTCTATCTTCCTTATCTCTCGCTGTATTACAAAAACACCCTTAATGTCTACTTGCTTTCACTACCAGACAATCAAAAGGCGTACATTTAAATCCTGATAGTCGATTTCTTCTTTCACTCTTTTTTATGCGACATGTAATCTTCCTCAATGAATTGCACATTCCACTTCACCTTCTTGATAGAAATTGGCATTCTTGAGCGATCCATCTACTTGTGAGACTTTTTCCACTATACTAGTGATCCCCTTATCTGATGGAAATGTTATACTGTTTCTCTCTTCCAGACCATAGTGTTGCTCCGCGTACACATACAATAAGCAACCATTCTCAAACCCTGCTCAACACAAGACATCACGCTCCATGTCTCATTAACTTCTAGGCTCTCTCATCTACCAAAAGTATATCTTTAGAAGACATCTTCTTATTTCACTAATTACGGGATCCTATTTGAGCAAATTCTAATCTTTGGCAGATCTTCAGCAGTATATTACCTCTCTGAGCTTTTCACTTACCCGACATCTCGCGAGTACAACAGACTTCTTACAGTACAAACTACGGTAGAACATTCTCTAATCCGTGTCTATCTCTTTCATTCCTCCATATTCTTCTCCCAACACATTCATTGGTATCTCACCTAAATATGTATATAATCAACACTTAGCACATCACTTTTTTCAGGTATATGCTCCTCCTTACACTGTTGCTGAGACATCAATAAGCTATATCACATCACATGGAGTGCGCTCTATGACTCTGGCGATCTGGCTAAGCACAACTACCTAGATATATCTCATTAATCTTTTATCCATACTGTTTATTACGAGTTTCATAAGCGACCCTATCACTTCTCTTGTGTGAGCTGATACCCTGCCAAATCTTCATTACTACCAACTCTCAAAAACTCTCTTCAGATTCACTACACAGAACCAGAATCATTCCGCATATAATAGATAGCGGACCCTTCCACTCGATCTCCATTTCTCCATACATCTAACACCATTTCCTGCCACCCCCACCTTCTATTTCTTTCATAACCCCATCCATTATACAAAAATATATTAATTGATATTATTAACCTAACGCAATCATGATATCGACACATTACCACAAACCCTGTCTCACTCGCTATTAATACTAATAAACCAATCACTTCTGACACCATTTATTCTTTATATGCCTGTTGCACTCATTTTCTCACTAATTACTTTCATTCCATTCAGAAGCCCTACCACCAACAACACCATATTATCACTAACACCTGCCATAGAGACTTTCCACCCTTATGATAAACCCAATCATATCGCATGATGGCAAAACAAAACCTTTTATACAAATACCATTATAATTTTTTTCTCTCCTTTCATATCTATCTACAATTACATTTGTATTCATGTTAAAGATTGAACCACACATCCTCGTACACTCCTAAAATCAGCCTGTGTCTTCACCAATCAGTCTCGTTCAGTCACTCGACGCCACTCTTACGAAGCAAAATACCTAGCAACGTATATATCTAACTCCCTTGCACAACACTCAATAAACATCATCTTCCCCTATATATTTCTACTAAGTTCCCCTTTTATCTCACCTTACCCACTTTACATAAAGAGTACGGGTTCACTTATTACTGCTCTCCTTATTTACCAATCCTCTATGGAACTAACCCTCCATAAATACGCATTTAGGAATACACATACTTCAAATCCAATCAAGCACACATCTCGCCTCAAAATAATTGACGTTCATGTATCATCTCTTCAATCAGTAATTTCATCATACCTGCAATAACTTTACCATTCTTCACTTTTACTACTCTGCCCCTATCACATTTACTAAATAATACCTACATCCCCAAGAACCCTGTCCTTCTATTAATGCACGATGCCAAACCACCACGAGACATACCCTAAGCTAGGTGTTTCCATCATCTTCTTCAATACTGTTAAATGTGCAGATTTTCGAAGTGATTCTTCCCAAACTTCCCTCACATCCATTTCATCAGTTACAAAAGCCAAATCATCAATATTCATTATTCTAAAGCAGATTCCTCCTTTATTCATCTAATATTTTCCTATACTATTCTGGCATCTTTCTTCCTGAGTCTTTCCTATTCCCTTGTGTAACGTCCCCATTCATCTCCTTCCAAACTGTTCATTATATATATATATTTCTCCTACCTACGCACCTTTTAGTATTTCTCTTTTATATCTCCTATATAATTCCTAAGCAATCTTCCTTTTTTTGAAACTCATCATTTATTGACTTTAGGTTAACATACATCACGCTTACTATTTTACTTTTAACCGGCTTGCTTTCACCTACTTCATAATCAACCACTCACTGTTAAAATTCTTAACTTCCTACTTTAGCAACATCCACATACTTCATTTTGGCATCTGCATAACAATATGCTTCCTTCATTTTAGCGTCCCAGATTTGGGCTTAAGTTTATACCTTCTTCACATTCAACTATTACCTTGCGTACGCCGTCTTACATCATACTATCTCATATCTATCTTGTATCACATTATAAGAAACTTTCTCACTCTTAACCTATTTAAACATCTGCACTATCGCTTCTGTAGGGTGCACCGTTCCCTGCGCACCATTCCCAAGAGCTCCCAACTTAACTTAATGTACATTCAGAACAACATATACGCCGTTAAAATCCCTTTGGCGTCGTAATACTTTCTCTAACCTGAAATATATATAAACATCCACAAGGAAACACATACTTCATATACATCTTCTCATTCAACACCAGAACACAAATCAATCGATACTTTCACCTTTCTGGATACCAATCTCTAGCCCGTGACACGAATTCTAGTATATTATGATACCCATCTGTGTTTAAAAGAAAGTATTACCTACACACACATTTCTCTCTCACAGAAATCAATCTACCTGTAAAGCTACCATTCTCATATCTCTCCCGCATCCCCACAATCACACACGTGTATTATCCCATCCCTTTGTTGCGACACCTTTTATTCCACCATTCATGTACCACCAGAGACCTTACTGAAACACCGAACGATGCATGACGAAGCTACCTCTGCCAGATCACCCTTAAAAATTCGTCACTCTCTCCACGTTTCCCTCGGATCGGATCACTACGTCAACAACCACACTATCACCTGACCTTTTTCTAAACTTATATTTATCCAATAGTAGAATTCTTAGCTCACACACACAAAGCTCTACATATGAGAGTCTACTCTTATAATATCTTATAACCACAAGTCACTCATCAAAAAATTGCAATTATTGCAACTCCTTCTCCCACTTCTCATTCCTTTTCCTATCATCCTCAGCACAGCGCACCAATCATATTCACAATCCTACATACCACATCTTCATTTTGTTCAATTCTACCACCGTTGCCTTTCATCTTTGTTCCACGTTACACACAGGGCAAGACTCATTCATAAAGTTTGTCCCTTCTCAGATACCAAACCTTAACAATCACATCCACTCCAAATCACCTCCTTTCTCTCGGTCTTCATTAATCAGTAATAATATTCCTACCTGGAACATTGCGCCATGTACCCATATACGGATTCATACAATATTGCGACGAAGAAATTATGACGGCGTTTAATGGCATATCATCAGCAATATCTCTATATCGAGGCTATGGTTGATATAGCACGCACTTAGTAATGAAATGGGTAGAAGAGTATAAGGCTGAAGCCCACCAACTACCCCCTCCCTTTAGATGCGCTATCTACATAGACGACAGCACAGGAACTTTATCGACAATCTCGACGCCAATTCTCTTCTTCCTCAAGCCACACATAGGGATAGCGCGAGGTAGTAAGGGAATGTCTTGTCCAAGCGCGCTCCTTAGTCCTAGAAGAGGTCGGGTGATGTACGTGAATTTCCTGTAATGTGTTTAGAAGATTCGAATATGTAGCTATTAAGATGGGTAGGTCTACTCAATTCTATGTTGCCTAGGAGGGATAAGTGTGAGAGTGAAGAAATAGAATGTATTAAATTGGAATCGCAAAAGTATGATAGAACCAGACATCGATATAAATATTTTATTTTGGCATGTAATTTTCCATCGCTTCAGAGTATCGTTATTTGTCTGTCATCTCACTTAAATAATTAGATTTTTTTACTGATTAACGCCTAAATTTTCCAATAAAGTTCTATTAATTGCGCATTGACAGTTTTTAAAGCCTTTGTTTATGTCTGTAAGTATTATTTATTATTAAATATATTGTTTCTTATTGCTGAATTTCTTACTTATATTATATCTATATATTGAGTGGTCATAATTTGTAAGTTATTTACATATATCACCTTATTACATTAACGTGATAAGATTACACTTCTTGTGAACCTTGTCTGATATAAGTCGAGAATATTATATATTATGTAACTAACTGCATTAGAGAGGTATGTTTCATAAAATATTTACAAATCCGATTCACACTTGTAGTACTTTGTATGTACTCACAATGTCTACCTTTTCTATCAAGAATAGAGTTATAACTACTATATAATATCGTTATTTAACTCTTTATTGATAATTCTACTAACTTCTTCTATACGAATAATTATCCTATTCGCTTATCCTGGACATTATGGTATATAAGTATAATATAATAATGAAGTTATAGCACTAATTCTTAACATTACTATTCTCACTAAGTATTATAAGTATGACTTAAATATTATAACAGGTATTTAAAATAATATACAAACTACCTAATTAGTTAAACATTACTATATTATCTTTCACAGTCTCTTTAATACTCTTGTAACTGTGATCACATACTAATCTATCTATATATATAAAATCGCGTAAAGTAATAATACTTAATTATAGTATATTATATTATATATATTTATGAGCTATGTTATATATAGGTATTATATATGTTATATTGAATTATCTTTTTTTGTGGAATATAATATATTATATATATATAATAGTTATATATATATAGTAAGGCTAACTGTATAGTATATATAATATTATATAATTATCGTAATGTTAGGTATCAAATTCCCATGAATACTAGTGTAGTCCTCCATATGTATTGTAATATTATTTTAAAATTTAAAACTATATTATATCATTTGTAAACAATATTTTCCTGGGCCTTATAAGTGGAATGTCTCTTACCTAAGCCTTTAAACTCTTAGGTATGTGAATTTGGACTATGGTACTTATTGGTACCTACATACATTGATACCCGTAATAATTATGAGTATATAGAAATAAATGGTATAGCAGGTACTTTATATATAGTTATTATATTATTATATATAGTAATATATAGCTATAATATATAAACAATATAATAATATATTAGTATATCATAACTCAAATAGAAAAAAACATTTAATTAATATATGATATATATATATACAGCTTCACCTTTAATTAAGTAAATTAAATTATATTAGTAGTACATACAATACCATTACTAATAATATTTAACATTGAAATATGGAAATTACAAATGTGATAGATTAATAGAAGAATTTAATAATTATAATATAATATAATTGATTATTATTATATACTTATTATATAGTATTATAAGTATATACTATATTTTTTAATTTAATACTAAATTATATTAATACATTTCATTCAATTAATAATAAATATAATCTCACATAATATTGTTATTGAAATCCAAATATCTTTAATAATATAATAATTATTAACTTCTTATAATAATATATATAACTATTATTTATTATATATATATTA
>JABUQX010081078.1:42500-57500 GCA_015478945.1 Trachelipus rathkii | reverse complement strand
AATTACAGCCCCTCAAAGTTGTAAAAAACCCATAGGATTTATTGAAAAAAAAAAAAAAATTTTTTTTGAAAAATTTGGGATATTTTAGGCAGTTAGCTTAATACGGAAAGTTCTATATTTGATATTTGAATCAGTGTATATTTTCTGAAAAAAAGATTTTCTAAGTTCAAAAAATCTCTAAGTTCAGAAAAGTTAGTTAAGTTAAGTTTTTCAGAAAATTCTTTAGTGGCAAGCTTCTTTCGTATACCAGAAGCTTGCCCTCTGTAAAGCTTTCTTTACTGAACTAATTACAGAACCGCTCAAGCATCACTAATTCATCTCAGTAACCACCAACCTTTCGTTTACATTGAATCCAGATCTACATTAACAATCATAGGACTTTAATCCTTATTATTTATTAGAATATGGTTTGTGCATCAAAATGAAAGAACCTACTTTGAGGATTACCAACTATGTACGACACCAGGCCTTTGGGCCCAAGTTTTGAACATGGATCACAGTTAACATGTGCATTTAGATTAAAGGAAGTATTTCCAAGGTTATTAAATTAAGCTTTTAAAAAAATCACGAAAATTCTATTTTTGGTAATCTCAGCGATTCATTGTAATATAAATTTAAGTTAATAACACAATAGTACATTTAAAAAATTAGTTTGGTGAAAAAATAACTTGTAAATTTAAGCTTGAAATGACGTAAACTGGAATACACAATTGGCAGAGATGCAAGAGTTGCCAATTTCCACATTAATTTGACATGTAGATGTAATAATGTAAGTATTTATATATATATATATATATATATATATATATATATATATATATATATATATATATATATATATATATATATATATATATATATATATATATATATAGATTCTATACCTATATATATATATATATATAGTATGGTACTTTTCCATTTCAAATGTCTAGTTATTTCTCGAATTTTGAGGTCAGATTAGTATATATATATATATATATACTCATATATATATATATATATATATATACCCCTGTATATATCTCTCTCTCTATATATATAAAGTACTGTTACCTTAATTTAATATGCTGACCTGTTTTGATTACGTAAAAATAGCCCACTCTGTATGTGTA
Organism: Trachelipus rathkii; assembly: GCA_015478945.1. Lineage (NCBI taxonomy): Eukaryota > Metazoa > Arthropoda > Malacostraca > Isopoda > Trachelipodidae > Trachelipus > Trachelipus rathkii. Next base: position 56,385 of record JABUQX010081078.1, on the reverse strand, counting down.
GAGCGAAAAAATTTGGTGCACCTATTAATCCCATCGAGTATGAGAAAAAAAGTGTTATAATTGTTCGAAGTTGATTTTTTGTTTTGGAAATTTTGAAAATTTTCAGAATTTCACACAATTTAAGGGACTTGGGTGATTTTTGGGACTTTTGCAATAGCCTGCATTAGAACTCTGTGAAGTATGTTATATTTAATTAAAATTGTGTGTTATCTTTCATCATCCAGCAAATTTCGTAAATTTATGCAGCCCTTCTTTTTATACCTTCAAAAGTGAGCCACTAAATAGCCAACTGTATGATAAAAATAGCCCACTTCCAAATTAATTGAATGTATATGCGCTATAGCTTCTAACAACATGCTATATGGTTCTTTTTAATCTTTTAGATGTGGGGTCTAAAAAAAAAAAAAAAAAAAAATGTAATGTTAAAAAAAAGTGCAAAATGTTATGCAAAAATAACCCACATAAAAAGTAGCTAGGAATGTACATGAGCCTCACGAACGTATATAAGTAGCTCAATTGATGACTTCATATAGGAAACACTTTCATAGTAGCACGGAAACATGGAAAGTAGCTAGGAAGTTGCGTTAGACATATCTGGTGTATGAGAAGAGAAACATGGAGAAAGTAGCTCAGGAAAACTAGTAGTTAGTGGTGAGATCATAGGAGAAGTATGTGAAGGAAGGTACACATAGGCACTCAGTCATACATGAAAACAGCTAGAAGCATTAGTAAACGACATGGAAGTAGCAGATAGCTGAAACATGGAAAGTGAAACCAGGAAGAGTAGTTGAGTGATGACATCATGCCTGAAAACGCTCAGGGGAAAAACATGAGCACTCAGAATGTGACAGCTGCAGCCTGAAGTGGCTTGGAGTGGCTGAGCAGCCTCAGTGTGGCTGAGTGGGGCGTCATGCGGAAAATGCCAGGGAGGCACACATGAGCCTCGGGGGCATTCATGAAGCAAGCTAGAAGCATTGAAAGTGGCTGGATGGCTGAAACATGGAGAGTAGCTCGGAAAGTAGCGGTGATGAACATCCCGCCTGAAAATGTAGAAAGTAGCTGGTGATGATCTTCTACAGAAAACAGCTCAGAGTACAGCAAACAGCTAGAAGCGATGTTGAGGTTGCTTTTAAGGCATGGAAGTAGCTAAGTGACATCATATGAAAAACGCTCAGGAAGAATTACATGAAGCGGAAGCTTGGAAAGTGGCTGGTGGTAGTGTCATAGTATTGAAGGATTGAACACTTATAGAATTGGTGGGGTGACAGCCGGTGGGTTCAAAAAGAGTCTCATGAAGGTGTACACATGAGTCACTCAGGAACATACATGAAAGTAGCTCAAGGGAAAATGGCTGCAGGCCTCTGGCATTGTAAGGAGGTGGCGGCATCATGGTCTAAAGGCAATGACATCATCTGAAAAACAGCTTAGGGCTATCGTAGAAAGCAAGGAAAAGTAGCTGGAAAGTACTCAGGAAAGTAGGCCAACATTGGAAAGTACTTACGAACGCAGGTGGGGTGCTGAAAGTAAAAGAAACAAAGTCACGCTACAATTAACCAGCTCCAACAACATACATAATTCATTTATTTTAAGGTAATTAAATTTTGATTTTCTTGTTTAAATTTAGTGTTTTTCGTTTTCGGTTCGTTTTTATATTTAATATTCAAATGTTATAAGTATAGGTATTTTCTTCTACCAATATCCCACTCTAGCGAGGAGGTTTTGGGGATGGTTATTGTCGCCACAGTGAACCACATTTGGCGTAGTTTATTTTGACACTTTTAGTTACAGAAAATAATTACAAAGGGTTTTAAAGCCAAATAAATTTTTTTACTGGGTTATATAACCTAGGCCTAGCCGTTATAAGAAATTATTATAATAGTATGTAAATAATTTAATAGTTTGTAATGGATATAGGAAAAATGCTATATTTGCTGTGTAGTGTAATTATATATATATATATATATACCACATATATATATATATCTCTGCACGCCATATCTCTCTCTCTATATATATATATACCTCATATATACCTCTACCTCTCTCATAATTTACACAACCTCATGAATGGATTCTTGCCAAAAGAGCTCTATCGAAGCTGAGCTGGCATGAAAAATTGTTTTTGTGCCCTAGTGGCGATTCAGATGATGACAATGAAATAAATGATGAAGAAATTTCGGATGTCGCTCTAGTCCCTCACGATGCCTCCCAAATTCAAGAAGATTTTGAAGAGCTAATTCACCAACAATTGGAGCAAAATAGGATTGAAATTGAACATCTGAATTCGGATTCAGACGATGACGAAGATAATATCCCTTTAGCTCAGCTTGTAGGTTCAAGAAATTCAAAAAATAGGATTGCTTTTCCAAGATGGAGGAAAAAAGAGTTCTCACCTCCAGAAGATATTGCTTGGAAAGACTCTTTGATTGTGAAAGAAGGTTGGAAAAATAAGCCTCCTATTTTCTTTTTCAATCTTATTTTTGGCGAAGCTACTATCGACTATATCTGCAGGCAAACTAATTTGTATGCTCTTCAGCTTGCAGGAAAAGAAATTAAGGTTTCATTGAAGAAAAAGAACAAATAGTAAAAATACATAAAGGCATATAGAAAGACGTTATTCCTTATTTCTGGAAAAAATTAATTTCGATTAAAACAAGAAAATTTCCTCTTAATTGTCTACTAAAGAGTAAGATCTGCCAAAAAGAAATTTGTATTTTTTTTAAAAATTGATTGAAAGAAGAAAATTGAAAATGCCAAGGACCAAAAATGGTTGCTGAGGTTGAAAATATATTATATGTTAGTGGAAGCTGTGAGGAAAAACTTTCTATCTATCCCTCCAGAAGAACACCAAGTAGTGGACGAGCAGATTATTCCCACCAAGTCAAGAATTTCCTTCAAACAATACAACGCAAAAAAACCACATAAGTGTGGGATATAAAGTTATTTCCAGAGCGGGGGAAAGCGGATTTGTTTATGATATTCATCTTTATACGGGAAAAGATTCAACTTTGGACATCAATACAGAGTTAGGAATATCACGCAGACGGATTGTTCAGTGGAAATACTTGCTGAAGGTATTGCCATGAAAAAATAAAAAACTAACAAATAGATTTTTCTATGAATAATTGCGTTTAGTATTCTTGCCAATCTACAAAGGGAATACGCGCTCAAATCTGCGAGTCTCTGAATACTGTGGACATATTCCAGAGTTTTGTTGATCAAGACCGAAATAGATGCAGATTATGGCAGCTGAAGGTCAAAAATCAAAAAAATAATCTTGGTGCATAATAAATGTAAAAGTTGGTCTATTTGTTTCTACTTTCAACGTGAGGTAATCTGGGGTTTATTCGTGAATTAAGCCATCACGTTCTATGACAAATTTTTTTTTTTATTCTTGTAACTTTTATTCTTTATAACACTTTTTTTTTTTGCAAAGCATATTTATTTTTCACAATTGTTATAGTATCATTAAATACAACAGTATATAACAGACTAGTAGTATGTCAAATATTATATATAATCATATATATATATATATATATTATATGATACTATATAATATATATGATATATATTATATTTTCACTGATTTATTATTCATATATATATACGATATATAGGATATAAAACTCATTTCATTTTCAGCTTTCATATATATATATTATATATATATCATAAAAATAGTAATAATATATTACTATATATATATATTAATATCGGTTATATATATATATATATATATATTATAGTATAATATATATATACTATATATAGTATATATATTATATATAGGTATATATGAGATTATTATATCATTATATTTACGTTTGCTTTATTGTATACTAACACCGATACACACCTTTACACATATTAATACCGAAGTAAACTACGTTCCTATTGTGTACTTGAAACAGCACAGTTTACAAACAATTTTCTAAGAATCAAGAGCGCATTCAACTGACGCAAAATTTGTAGCTGGAAATAATACGTTGTTTGTTATACTTTTTTGATATTTTCGGGCTAAATTATTTCAAAAAAGCATTGTTTTCTACTACCTTTATTTTCCCTTTTCGCAAAAAGTAACTAATTCAAAAGGGTGCAATAAAATTTAGAAATTTTTTAACAATATTTCTAATTTTGGGACGAATAGGAGTTAACTACCGCACTGATTACCCTACTCTTGTCGTTAACTATGCAGTACATGTCTTAATTTGGCCTGACACTCATACCTGAGAATTCAGTAAAACAACTTTCAAAGAGTGAGGGTTTGTTGTACATACTCGGTACGCAAAACCCGTTTTCAAAAGTTTCTCGCTGTAGATTCAAACAGTGGAGAGACACGTCAACAAAGATACAAGAACGAAACTAACTTTCAGGATGGTACAAAAGGATCAGTTTTAAAAAAAATGGTGCTGTGCGGAGAATACTGACATATAACTACTGAATTACCAGGCAGTATCAGCTTTTGAAGAGACATTCTCGAGCAAACTTACATATATTAGTCAATTTTTTCCCTAAATTACTAATTAAAAAGATATATAATAAGAAATTGATGAACTAATGTGTTTCATCTGCAAGTTGAAACTATTGCATAACGAGTAGACAATCCATTTGAAAGCAGGAATCGCCTTCAGATAAGCCCACCTTATCAACAGGCAAATTGCAGTACCCCCCCTTCAGATGTTCAGTCATTTGCTAACTTTGTGAGAAAAAAAGCGAGGCTGCTTATAAAACATTTAAATAAATATTCGTTTTTGGATACAAAGAAGGGGAAGAAGTTTTTTGACCCCATTAAAAGAATTAACTTAAAGACTTTTACTCGACAAAACTTCGAAAAATAAAGACCGTGTCATTAAGTCAGACAGAAGCTGTTTGTCCATTATGCATACTTGCATGAGCAGAAAACCGGACGTCTGTTATATGCTTGAAAGTGTTCAGTCATGCCTTTGGGATCCTTTATCTTGAAGTAATTTCTAAAATGACTCTTTTAAGAATGTCACAATATTTAATGTCTTAAATCAACCTGGAAAGCTTAGTCTCACCTGCAGATGGAAATATATCTTCATCAGCAACGGTAATTGATGGGATGGCATCAATTCAAAAATTACATAGAGAAAATAGAGCATTTGATCAATTATCTGATGCAATCCTCAATCAAGTCTTAAACACAGCATACTATAGCACTCGAATTGATGTTGTGTTTGACACCTATAAAGACAAATCAATAAAATCGGCTGAACGCCGCAGTAGTGGTTCAGATGCAGGAATACATTTCAAAAATATTAAAGGTGGTCATAGAATCATAAAATAGAGATGTTTCTTACAAAGTGGTAACAGTAAAAATAAATTAACAATGTTTCTTGTTAGGAAAGTAAAGTAAAAGGACAAAGATTGGTAACAAAACTTTATACGTTACTTACTCTAACAAGTGTACTACAAGAAGAAGTAGATACGCGTATGATGTTACATATAAAGGATGCTTCTATGGAATTTCCGAATGTAATATGTGTACCTGATGACACAGACGTGTTGGTTCTGGCTCTTTATATATCATCCCGCATCCAACGTGTATATAAAACGCAGATCTAGTGGTCGTATCAGATTGATGGACATAAAAAAAATAGCATCTGTCGTTGGCTGTAGTATGAAATCAGCATTGCTAGGATTACATGCGTGGACATGTTGTGATACCGTAAGTGCGTTTTCTGGGAAAGGAAAAGTGAAAGCGTTGAAATTGTTACAAGCCAATACAGAATTTAGCTTGCTGTTTTCACAGCTTAGGAGTGAATTTACACTTTCGATTTCTGACCACAATTTAATCCAAAAATTCACTAGTCAGGTATACTCAAGGAACACCAAAATAGTAAACATAAACGAACTAAGATACCACATGTTCCAAAGTCAACAAGGCCAAGTAGACTCAGCTCAACTTCCTCCATGCGAAGATTGCTTAAGTCAACATTCTAAACGAGATAATTATCAAGCAGGTATTTGGAAGAGATGTTTGGATAACTTTCCCGAAATACCAGATCCAGAGGACCATGGATGGAAGTTAGATGAAGACGATATTCTCAACATCAAATGGATGACTGGAACACCTGCACCTGAAGCAGTGTTACCAGTTGCTCTTGTTCAAAGTCGTGCCAAATTTCATCGTGTACTTGTATGGTTAACAACTTAAAATGCACGAGCGCGTGCCGACTGTCAAATTGTGAAAACAGTACTGAACAAGAAGAAGATATCGCAGATTTTAATTTGTTTGAATCTTCTGAAAGTAACGACGAAGATGACTTTTAATATTTTTTTAGATGTTATACCGTTTAAAGTGATGTTTCCGTAAAACAAACTTATATTGTTCTTTTATCTGAGTTTTTTTCTTATGTAACTGTACTATATTTATTTTGTTAACTTTTAATAAATAAATGTTTAAGAAAATCAGATAATTTTCCATATTTCCTTAAATAGTAATTAACGGTTGATTTGATTGAAGAGTGTGTCTGAAGCTTTTTCTTTTGTACGCAGTTATTTAGTAAAGGGTGGATTTCAGGTGAATAAAGCTCTAATAATAAATTCATCGTTTCGCATATGTTTTTGAAGCTGGGATTTAGTCGTGGTTCGGAATTTAAAACTCAAATGATTAAAAAAAACAGTTCATTTGAAGATTTTTTTTTGTAAAACAAATACTAAATATAATATCTTGATTAAAAATTTTTTTTAAACAAAAAAAAAAAAATTTTTAATTAGTTCTTTAATTTACCTAATTATTGGTTGAAACTTTACCAAAACAGTGCATAAACAAAATTTGAAGCTTACATGTAGAGCTTTAGTATTAAAAAAATAATAATGAAATCGGATGGAATAGTTCTCTAGATACTCGATTGGATTTTTTTAAAAACTGCAACATCCGCCATCCTTGAAATGCCCGCCATTTTTATTAGTCTACCCACTTTGAGAATGGCAAGTCATGGTTTCTTTTGAGCATCCCTAATAGTATAAAAACGCTATCTACGTCTAACTCGCACGGGCATAAGAAAACTTAGTACCCCCAAATTATACCATTTCCTTAAATTTAGCTAGCTAGGCCCATGGACTAAAATGGGTCGGTCATTCTAGTAGACAGAATTAACTAGTTTCGTAACATTCGTAACATAGCGAGAACTCAAAGGGTAGTATTATCATTATACTATATACTAATAGTATATATATATATATATATAAATATATTATATATATTATATATATAATATTATATATATAATATATATATATATATATATATACTACATATTTACTGCAGTAATTTATAGATATATATATATATATATATATATATATATATATATATATAATCATTATATATATAATATATATATATATATATATATATATAATATATTATATATAATATATATATACTATATATATTATATATATATATGGAACTAAACGGCATAGCAATACTACGCAAATGTTCAATACAGCCTCGGGCCAAAACCCCCCAATTAAAATTTCAACCTTTTTGGGGTACATGCCACCAAATAATCACCAATAATCTTAATCTTAAGCAAAATCGCACCCAATACCGCTGCTTCACAAATAGAGATCTATGTCAATTACTCTCAACCAAAATATCTCAAAGTCTCGAAAGTAGTCCTGAAACATAATCTCGCTTTTGCATTCTCCCTCTCGATACACAAGTACCCATGTATTCAGAAAAAAGCAGTCCAACCCCACCAACACCACCGCTCATCTAACACCAAAGTCCTCAAGGTTTGTACACCACCATACACTACCGGACTCATCTAAGCCCAAAAAAAATTTCACAGTTTTTAAACTCAAAACCTACACCCCTTCCAAGATCTAAAAGTTTGCAGTTGACATAAACTAAATATTCGAATACAGTCACCATGTCACCTATTATATACAAAGTACTAACAAGGGATAAATCACCAAGGAACTAACAGAAATGTAATAGCAATTGTCATTCCTGTTATACAATCGTTAAAGTCATAACAGGACATTTTGTTAGAAACTGTACTGTGACTACCTGGAGGTACCTAACCTAACCTAACTAACCAAAGAACCCTAACCTAACCTAGACCTAACCTAACCTAACCTAACATACCTAAACCTAACCACCTAAATTATGTTCATTATTAAGCCAGTTTGTGGAATCAGGAAACTTAAGGAGGTTCTGGTTTTACGCTAGCCTTGTGAGGTGGTTGAGCTATAATCTCACTAGTCAGTAACACGTTTTCTTCTATGCAATTGCCTCTTTTATTCACGATTACTCCACAATCCACGTCCCTCTGATAAAAAAACAATATTTTCTGTCCAGACGACAACCCACAGTTATAAGCTCAAATCTCCTCCATAAATACTGCAAGACAAAAACTATAGCAAAATATAAAACCAATTAAACAATGGCTTTTAACAACCAGAATGACAGTCTATCCCCATAAATTCTACAATCACATTACTTACACCAGACAAATAGTTTATAACCACGCTAACCAATTCTTCTTCAAAGCAACAGACCTCCCTCCCCCTTTTCCCTCAAAAATCTCAACTATCCAAAAGATGTTTTTAGTAACCTATATATATATATATATACTATATATATATCAGTATATATATATTACTATATATATATTATATATATATATATATATAATAATATATATATATATATATATATATAATATATATATTATATAATATATATATATATATATAAATATAATATTTATACTATAATAAAGTTAGTATATTATATATATATATATATAGTATATATATATATATATCACTATATATATATATAGTATATATATATATATATATATATATACTATAATAATATTATATATATATATATATTACTATATATAATATATTTATATAGTATATATATAATTATATATATATTATATATAATTAAATATTTATAATATAATAATTATATATAAATATAAATATTATTATATATTATATATATATAAATATAATATATATAATATATATATATTTATATTAATATATATATATATTATATATATATATATATTATATATACTATATATATATATATTATAATAATATTATATAATAAATATATATTATATATATATTATATATAAATATATATTATATATATATATAATATATATACTATATATATTTATATATATATAATATAATTATATATATCTATTTGGGGGCTCTGGAATTCTCAGTGTTACGTGTGCTATAAGGCGTGCAAAGTCCGTCAGCGTCACCAGGATAGGAGTAAGGCTGATTATAGGGCGAACGCTGGAGGACGCACAGGATGATGGGAACGAGGGCTCGGCGGGGGGGGTACGGGAATGCGAGAGCGGTAGGCGTTTGGGTATAGGGTATTATATTATATATAATAACTTATATATAGAAACCACCGCTAACAATTTCTCCTTTTCCCCAGTGAATGGTAACCCTTTTGCCTCACAAAAAAAATTTTGCACCTATTTTTATAAATGGTTTGACAAACTTATAATGTTATATTATATAGTATATATATATTATATATATATAATATAGTATTATAGTATATATATATATAATATAGTATATATAGTATATATATATATATATATAGTATATACTAAGTATATTGTAACGTATTTTGGAAGGAACCCTCATCTGTCGACTACGTAGGTACCGGCAGTATTCCGTACAATGGATCCAGGAAGAATGGCAAATATAAAATAAGACGAGAGAACCATTTAATTCATTCAGGGAAGCTTTGTCAATAATAGTTAGCCGTGTCCGTTGCTTACTGGCGAAGTGCGTGCTTCCAGGAATCTGACGAAAGACAAGAGAAAAAAGATATCATTAGTTATATAAATAGTGAAGAGGCACAATTCGAGTTAGAAATATTAAAAACCACTCTACCAAACATACAAATGCAATGGGAATTTGGTTGTTGATTGCAAATTATTAAGCATTTTGAAAGTCTTTTATGGCCAGAAATCCAAAGAAATTTATTAATGTATAATCCAATGCTAAAACATTGATAAAGGAATAGAATTCGAATGTTGACTTAAATCAACACATACTCTCTCCTCGAGTCTCTATCACTCGGTGCATAGGTCTCGCCTCTTCCTCTCGTCGCTCGTCTCCCTTCTCTCTCTCTCGTCCTCTATCTCCTCTCTCTACCTCATATTTTACAGGGCATGGGAGCAGGAGCCTCGACGTTACGGAGGCAGCAGAAGTCGCAAAGTTTTTAGGTGGGACCGATACGGACAGTATTTTTGTTTCGGGGCTGGGTGTGCGGAGCCTGGGTAGGCAGTTGAAATAGGTATATACAATATAGGATGTATATAATAGTATATATAAATATCTGGAATTAAAATGATAATCAATATAATAATTTTATAATTATAAATTATAATATTTATAAATAAAAAAATAAAAGATATATAATTTATTAAAAAAATTAAGTTAAAAAATAGATTTAAAATAATTTATGTTAAATATGAAAAATAATAATAATTTTTGTACTAATAATATTAAAAGAAAATAATATATTTTGAAAAAGTAATAATTTTAAAAATTATATAAAATATTATTAAAATTTAGTATTTTAAACGAATTAAGGTGGCGGGGAGGGGTTTTAATATAAAAAATATAATAAATTTTAAATAATTTTTTCTAATCATATATATATATATATATATATATATATATATATACGTATTATATATATATATATGAATATATATAGATATATATATTATATAATATATATAATATATAAATATGTATATATATATATATAACTAATAATCACTCCATCCCCCAGTATGGGTGAGGGCTATAGCATCAAATACACAGGAATAGAAAAGTAGTAGAAGAACGATGACGCAAGTTGAAAAGAAAAGCCCTTTCCCCTTTTATTGTCCTATACCCCAAGTGAGACTCGCCGCAGTTAGAAAATTCACCATAAGCAGTTTCAAACAGACTGCAATCACGGACGCCTCACTGTGTATCTCGTTCAGATGTGGGGTTCAATCCCCCACTGGGTAAAGCCCACCAATTCAAAATCCCAACCTTCCCAAAAAACCCGACAATTTCAACTCCCTGTATCGCACCTTTCTTCTTTCTAATCCATCTGTCAATTCACTATTCCTGCTCCTCAGGCCCGTAAATAACGCGCCCATAGGACTGTCCATCTGAACACTTTGTACATTAGATTCATCCTGATCCTCTATTCCAGACACTCATAGTTTTCACTACCTATATATTAAACATATCACGTAACCAACATACCTCCCTGCAAACCCTAACGCACTCAAGAAAAACTTAGGTCGCTTCACATGCTCACCCAAGGATGTTAAATAGCACAAGCGCACCTTCTACATTCACAACTTTCCGAACTATATTTCGCAATTACTGTTCCCGTTTTCATGCCAACATATTTCCTAAAATATTTAAATTTCTGATACTTGTTTCAGTTGCTCACTATTTAACATGACTTCACCACGGCGCTCTCGTTCTCCTATCTCACCGCTAACCCATAACTTTAACTCTTGCCAATACTTTAATTCAAACAACTCCTTTTTGCACATCCTACTCCAAACAAACCCGTCCCTAGCAATCACTCGAACTCTCTTCAGACTCACCACACACAAAAACCAAATATTTTGTCTTCCCCCATTCCCCTATTCAAATTCTAAACACCTTCCTCTGACCACCTGTGCCCACTTCTAATGGTTTCATAACTCATACAAAGTACCAAATTAAATAACCAAGAAAGAATTACATCATCCATGCCTTCCCTCGCCTCTGTTTGAATGTCTAACAGCAATAAACTTTCGACCCCCCATTTATTCTCCATAATACACGATTCACTAATCGTCCATATTTACTAGTTTGCTACTATACCATCAGCAAGCTACCGCCGACACACATATCACTAACAACCTGCCATAATCGAGCCTTCCTTAATACCTGAGCATACACGCCTGCTGCAAATTCCATACAACATCAATACAATTATTTTTCTCTCTCCTCATTTCTCTATCCATTTGTTTTCAATGTAAAAATTTCAATACCACGCATCCTCTACCCCCACCTTCTAAAATTGCATCATTGTTCTTCACCAAATCAATCTCAAATCTTTCGACGTTCTCTTTCAATCAAAATACCGGCATAATATCTTCCATATCATACACTCAATGAAAACTCAATTACGCCCTATAGTTCTGAACAATTACCCGACATATCCCCTTATCCTTATATAAGGGTACATGTTAAGCTGCTCTCCTTCAACTCTCTCGAAACGAAACTAGACCCTTCAAAACGCTTGTGTTACAACAACTTCAAATCCATTCAATCACCGTCTCGCCTGTCATTCTTGATCATCACTTCACCCAGTAAATTGTCCATACTAACCGTGTAGAATTTACCCATTTCAACACCTTTCCACTGCACCTCACTATCCATTACCTTCGTCCCTCTAATCAGCAATCATTCCTTAAATAACATATTTCTTTTACTTCTTGCACCATCAAACCCCACCACACATCTCACATATTACCGGTCTTCATTAACTGCCAATTGTCCCGGAGAAAGCTACAAACCAATCTCCTATTCATTAATTCACTGGTGCTCAATTTTCCCCTATCTATGTCAGCCTATCTCTAAAACCTTTTCGCGCTCCTTCCAGCAAAGCTTCTTATGCTTACCTTGTAATCATCATTCATCCACTTTTTATCCGAAGCCTAAATAATAATTATAATAATAATAATAATAATAATAAATAATAATAAATGAATAATAATAATAATATATAATAAATAATAATTAAATATAATAATATAATAATAATAATAATCAATAGATAATAATAAATAATAAAATCAATGAAGATGAATGAATAATAATAATAATATAGATAAATAATATTTATATATACAAAATAATCGCTAAGAATAAGTATTGTATAAGAATAACTATAATGATAAATAATAAATAATAATAAAATTAATAATAAATAATAATGAATAATATATAAGTCGTCGGAAAACCCTCGAGATCAGCCTAACATCTACTACTGTCATCTACTACTATCTACTGCTTCATCTACTACTATCTACTGCTTTACTTACTGCTACTACTAACACTACTACTACTAACTAACTATACTGCACTACTAGCTGAACTGAAACCGTAGCTACTACGTCTTTACTTAACTTAACGTGACTACTATTATTATTATATTATCTATTAATTATTAATAGTAATTATATTATTATGTATTATTATTATTATTATTATTATTATAATTATTATTATTATTTTATTATATTATTCTTATATATTATTATTTTTATTATTATATTATTATATTATTATTATTATCTTGTAGTTCTGCTACTGCTCCTCACTAATACGAATAGATTTTCTGGCTCTTTTTTAAAAATGATCATAGCGACTTCTCACCACAAGATACGCTTACTACTTCTACGAGCAATGGACGGTCGTCATTGCCGAAATGGCTGAACGCCCTACTATTAGAGGGCCTGCAATGTTATACCACACTGAGTGTATTGGGCCCTATAACTACTGATACAGATGGCGAAAAAGGCACAAACCCAGTCCGTATCTCCTCCAACGATCTGAACACGTGATTAAAAGACCTATAGCGACATACAAACCGCCCCTCACCAATTCTTGAATACTCCTACGACCTATTGCTTTCGACACCACTTCTCTAGCTCACTCTTTGCTACCAAATATACAATTTCTTAGCTACCGGTAACTCTGACACAATCTGTAGCTTTAATTTATAAGCACTTCTTTCCAGCAGCCTCACACCATGTCCTGAAACTTACTCTCTGGCACC
>JABUQX010081078.1:35000-37500 GCA_015478945.1 Trachelipus rathkii | reverse complement strand
ATAATATATTATATAGTATATATATAGTATAATATAATTATATTATATATATATATATATATATATATATATATATATATATATATTTTTATATAATATAAAAATATATAATATATATATTATATATATATATACTAGTATATATATTGGGTGCTATAATATAGTCACATTATTAATCGGTTATATACTATCGAAATATCGAATAATCGAATATCGATATTTTTCTGGCAATAATATCGAAAAAAAAATTTGATATTTTTAAACAATATCGATATATCGATTTATCGTATTTTATAGATATCGGGCATCCCTAGTTCTAATGCTCCTTTTTCTTGCCCTCGTTTTCAGGGGCCTCTCTAAAAACAAATAAAAAAAAGAGACCTAGGTGACTTAAAAGCCTTCAAAAAGATTCCAACATTTGTTTATATAATAGAGGGTGAAGTGGATGCTTAACTAGGTTATTGTGTGAAAACTCTGGTGGCCTCATTTCTAGGTAAGGGACCATGGGGTTTTCTTACCTTGTGAATGAATAGATTTTGTGGTGGGGATTCTGTGACTGGATGTGTGTTTATTAATGAAATTGCTTTTCTTTCTTTATAGGGGGCACCTTTCCCGGATTTAGCCGGATGTGATATTTTCCATCTTGTGTGCACTTATTGCAGACAAGTCATTTGAATTGTCCATCGTTTTTAACTGTTATTACTTGAACTTTCCCCGCTTCATGAAGTAACCTGCATGTTCAATTGTACCAGCGTTGCCATGGTAGCCTGTTCTGATTGATTGCCTTTAACTACTTACTGAGCTCGAGTGAATTGACTGAACCACCAGAAGTGTCTCATGTAGAGGATAAGAGTGGTCTTAGAGGGACGCTGCTTATAGGGGCTGGCACTCCTTTTCCTTCTTTTACAGTTGTTTAAGTTTACAGGAAATAGCCTGTTATTGTTTAATTTTCTTTAATAAATAGCTATATCATTGCGAGGGTTCTTTTACTTGCCTGCTCGCATTTACTTCTCTATCCACACTTTTAGCTTAGTTTTCCTATTCTTACTATCTTTGTCTATCTTCAATAAAGGTTAGTGTCAGGGTTTTCCCCCCTTTCCTCCCCTTTCCTAGTAGTTTTGTGCTTCTCTTACTCTATTTTCTAATCTTGATGCGAAGGTTGGGAAGGTCTGTGGAGTTTTGTGTTGTGCAGGCTGTTGTCACCGCAGGCCAGCAGGCAATCCAATACAATATTGGAGCGAGCCCAGTGATAGCTGTATCGGGTGACGAGTGTATTACATATTTAGAGCTTCACCAACCAGTTAATGTGAGGCCTAGAAAACCTCCACCTCATCATTCGTGGCAGCTGTGAGGTTGTGCTTTGTCGAATTCACAATAATATATAGTTAGAACATTAGAAGTAAAAAGACATTAAGAAGCCACATGGGCCCATCGAGACTGTCCCAGTAAAGCCAGCAGAACCAATCACCATACAACATGTTCATGAAAATCCACAAAGCACCCTAGGGCTTGTCATTAACAATATACAGAATACACAAAGTCTAAAACATGCTCATGCAAATCACAAAGTACCCTAGGGCTTGTCAATAACTTGCTTATACACACACAGTCTATACCTAAAACAAAAAAAAACTATATCTAAAGTATATATATGCTAACCATACTACAGCTTTAATAACTATAGTAACATGCAATGAACCTCATTAACTAATACTAAACCCGGCCAATTGGCTTAGTCAAAATATACTATATGATACCCAAACTATCCATATACCTATCCATTCCTTTCTTAAATATTGCAATCAAGTTACACTCAACAACCTCCTGTGGCTGACCATCCAAAAATTTAACAACTATTACTGAATGAATGCTTTCTTATATCAAGATGGCATGCTTTCTTCTTAATTTTCTTATTATGCCCCCAGGTCACCTGTTCGTGCTCTACTATGAAGAATTTACTGGTCTCTGTATTATCAATAGATGTAAATATTTTGTAAATAGATGTAAATATTTTGTAGACTTGTATCATGTCCATTTGAGAAATCGCCTTTCTACAGAAAACATTCCTAACGCCTTCAGCCTCTCCTCATAGCATCTTACCCTCAAACCCAGAAATCATCCTTATTGCTCTATGTTACACTCTCTCTAGCATATCTAAGTCTTTCTTTAAATAAGTTATGAGATGCTATAACTGTTAGCAATATGGTCATGTGATAAATGTAATGATTTTCATGAATTGTTAACAAATAATTTTCCTGGTGTGAATTTGGGGGCCAATAGTCCACTGACACAGGCTTTGCAGATACTGAATCCAGTTAAGAAGTTTATGACCATTCATCAGTCTACTATATCCACGAAGCCTACTTTCCAACACCCTATACAGGGTATCACTTTGCCTACTCATATCATCCATAAGTCCTGTGCAGATATACTGGATGAGATGAATGATGTAGAGGAGGATAACCTGCAGGATGATGATCTCTTGGTGAGGCCTGGTTGA
>JABUQX010081078.1:0-32500 GCA_015478945.1 Trachelipus rathkii | reverse complement strand
ATAGTATATTATATTATATTAAAAAAAAAAAAAAACCCAGATATATATATATATATAATTATTATATATATAATATATATATATATATTATATATATATATATATTATATAATATAATATATTATATATATATATTATATATGTTTTTTATTTATATTATATATATATATATATATATATTATATATATACATATATTATAATATATATATATATATACTATATATATATATATAATATAGTAATATATATATTATAATATAATATATATATTAATTATATATATATATTATATAATATATTATATATATATTATATATTATATCTATAATAATATTATATATATAATTGAGATAGACTTTATTATATATATATATTATACATATATACATATATATTATTATATAACTATATATATTATAATCTAATATAAATATATATATAATATATTATATATATATATAATTCTAGTATATAGTATAAATATATTATATATATATATATATATATATATATATAATATTATAATATATATATAGTATTATATATTATAAATAGATATATTATATATATGTATATTATTAATATATATATATATATATATATATATATATAATATAATAATAAACTATAATATATATATATATAATATATATATATATATCGATTATATATATACATAATATATATATATATATATATATATATAACTATATATAATATATAGATTATATAATTATATTATATATAATATATATATATATTTATAGCGAATCGGGCGGGGTGACTCGGACTACCTTAGGCATAACTTGGTGTCTCCCGACTGCTCCCTAAGTGCACTTTTGGAAAATTTTTTTTTGTAATCACGGTCCCTATAGCCGGTCATAAGCACACAAAAAATAATAATGTAAGCTTCTAATATAAAAAGTCTTTATTAAGTGTTGAATACCGCTGAGTCCGCCTGCGGAGGGTGAGAACGGACCACGCATTGAGGGGCTGATCGGACATCTTTTAATTCGTCTTTTACATATAAAATTGCTTTTAATTTTATAATTTGTATTAAATATAATAATTAATTTATCATTCATTAAACTATATTTCATTATATTTCCCGTCAATTAATGGATAAATAAAATACCGAGATATA
Organism: Trachelipus rathkii; assembly: GCA_015478945.1. Classification (NCBI taxonomy): domain Eukaryota; kingdom Metazoa; phylum Arthropoda; class Malacostraca; order Isopoda; family Trachelipodidae; genus Trachelipus; species Trachelipus rathkii. The sequence goes on along the minus strand of JABUQX010081078.1, from coordinate 31,354 downwards.
ATAAGGTGTTCCGAATCAGCGTGTCGTGCCGAGAGTTTGACGTGTGTTGATTCGTTGTTCTTTTATTTCTAAAATTTCATTTGTAAAAAAAATTTTCACTTAATATAAGTAACTTTATGTGGATTATAGTTAAAATTATATAACGCTAGATAAACAATGTCCATTAATGGAATACGAAGACGAAAAGACAGCATGGTGTCGAGTCACCCTCTATCAAATTTTTACTTGGTGGGGTGAATCGGACCAAGTTAGGCCCCGTTTTTTCCACTATATTTCAAAGAATTTACTTTTTGCCAGGTTTAAAGCTAAACATCTCGAGTTGTAGTCCACTGAAAAAATAAGAAAACGATCCCACAATTTTTCATTTTATACACAATATTTCACAGCTTTTTCAAAGAAGTAGACTTCTATCTGTTATTATTTTATAGGCCTCGTTATTATATTTTTGAAAAATATAAAAAACTTTTTAAATTTAAAGATGCTCCAATAAAACTTCGTGAGTACTAAGGTGACTGGCTATAAAATGAGGCGAAATTTTTTTTTATTTTTTTTTTATTTTTTATTTGACTTTAGAGCTGGACCGAATCACCCTCCAAGAGGCGGGCTTGTTTAGTCACCCCGCCCGAGCTATATATTATTTCGGTTTACAGAATATATATTAATATATATAATATAATATAATATATATATATTAATATATATAGTATATATATATATTTTATATATATATATATATATATATATATGTATTATTTATATCATATATATATATATATAATTATAATTGGTAGAACCAGATATAATGGTATATATTATTATCTATATATATATATAATATATATTTTTTATACATATAGTTATATATATAATATAATAATATATAGTATAATAATATATATAATATTATTATAATAATTTTTGAAAACCGAATTTATATATATATATATATTATAATATATATATATTATATTATATATCATTTATATAATATATATATATATATACCGTAAAACGGGGGTGGTTAATTCGGTCCATTGGGGGCTATTCGGTTCGTGGGGCAAATTCGTCCAGTGGTCAAATTTAGCTATACGATGTTAAATATTCTTTAAGATGTTAATAATTGTAGTTTTCTAGTGTTCTTAGTATTAATTTTTTATTAAACCTTTAATTTAAGTCCATTATTTTTTCTATTTTCTGAGCACTATAAAATCGGTGAAAATTTTAGGCTTATTGCTAAGAATCATACAGTTCAAAATAATTGTACTACATTATTGCAGTACTCCAGATATAGTACTAAAAATAGTTTCAAAGACTTCAGGCAGAATAAGAGAAAAGAGATAATATGTTTTATTTTGGAACTTGAAACATGGGGCAATTCGGTCCAGGTTAAAAAATTTGCGAGGGGCAATTCGGTCACATGAAATTCTTCATTTATATAAAATTCTTCATGAGGTTGACCCCTGTCTTAAAATAATTTTATACTTTTAGCAGCATTTTCTGGTAAATGTCGACATAGGCCCTAATTACTTGGGAAGTTTTTGGTAAACCATGAAGGTTTCACATTACGAAAAGTAACACAGCAAGTGATACCAAAGTGATACTTGCTGATCTGATGTTGCCAGACCTTAAGCAGTTTTCGTTCTGCATTCGTTCTTACGAAACGTAATATGCCTAAAATACGCTCGAGTTTGCATTCGTTCTTTCTGTCAAACAGCGTTTCGTTCTTTTTGTCAAAACAGCGCAAAATCGTAAAAGAACGCTCACCAAACTGTTAAAGGAATTCTTTAATTTTTAACTGATAAAAATTAAAAAAGAAATCTCAAATTACAGTGGCGTTCAGAGGAGAGTGAGGTACTGTCCAACAGCGCCAAAATCGTAAAAAAAACGCTACAAACGTAAAGATTTTCTTTCTTACTGTGTACATATGAGAATACAAAAGAATTAAGCGATTCCTTACGTTTGGAGTGAGCCTTTTATTACGATTTTGCGCCGTTTCTCAAAACGAACGCAAACTCGAAGATTGTATATTAGTTTTCAAACCAATTTCTTAATAAATAATAGTGATATTAAAGCGATTTAAACGCTTGAGCTTGCGTTCATTTTGTATTTTCTGTCTGATTTTGCAAAACATCGTCAAAAATCGTAAAAAACGCTCGCCAAACGTAAAGAATTTCCTTATTCTGTATAATACAGAATAAAAAGGAATAGCAACAAAAGAATAAGGAAATTCCTTACGTAGTGAGCCTTTTTTTTTTACGATTTTGCAGTTTCACGAACGCAAACTCGAACAGTTTATTACGTTTTCGAACCCAATTCTATTTAAATATTGTAATATATATTATGTGTAACTGATCTGATCATTAGTTTATTAAATAAAACACTTTAATGAGATTCTTGGATGTTGAAATGAAGTGGACCGAATTGGCCCCGCCCCCAAATCGTGGGCAATCGGTCCACGTTACTTGATCCCTATCTAACATTAATCTAATTATAAAATTTGGTATACAATAACAATTATACTAATTTAATTACCAAAGCAATTCATTAGATAATATTAATTATTTTTTTTTGAAGAAAATAAAAAAAATGTAGTTAATAAACTTGATTTCGATTTGTCATATTTTTTGACCGAATTGCCAAATTTTTACTTTTAAATATATTTTAGCTTATATATTTTTATACACTGTGTAATAAAATATAACATATAATATAAATGTATACATGAACTTCAATATATACATATATATAGGTATATATATATACGGTTATTATATATAGTTGTGTTATAGTAGTATATAGTAATATATATATTATATATATATATATATCATAACTATTATTATATATATATATATATATAATTATTATATAAATATATTATTAGCTATACTATATATATAGGCCTTATATTATATATATATTATTTAATATTATTAACTATATATATATATATATATTACTATATTATAATTTATAATTTATATAATATATGGGATTATATATATATATATATTCCTATATAATTATAATAATATATATATATATTATATATATATATATATATATAAATAACTATATATATAATATATATACATTATTATATATATTATATATACAATAATATATATTAAACTAATATATATATATATATAGTATATATATATATAATATAATCATATAGTATATAATATATATATATATATATAATTATATATTTCTATTCATATATTTTGGGTTTAACACAGAATGATTGATATTCCTAGTTATTATAGTAATTAATTATAATTAATGTAAAGATATAGATAGGGTAATAGCCATTCAGTCTAAAAAAATCAATTTTAATCTTATTTATTATAAATGGTACATTAAAGGAGGTTGAGATCGGTTTTGGAAGTTTAATTATTAAAGAACAATAAGTCTTAGACTAAATTATTTTTATTCTAAAATTAAAAATTATATTTCTTTATATAGCTAACCAACAAGATTCTTGATAAGTAAACTTTGTTTCATTTCAAAAGAGGTGCGCGAAACAAGAGCCGGAAACCTGTTTTAATCCGCACGTGAATGTTCCGGCTAAATTTCCTGACGACTCCGCCTCCGCACCCTCGCTAGTTCGCGCACCTTTCTGGTAGTCGCTCGAGAACGGACTAGCGGATAAAGAGCGGAAGTTCCCTTGCTGTATATATATAACTATATATATATATATATATATATATATATATATATTATATAATATATAATATATATATATAATTATAATATATTTATAAGATAATAATATATTATATAAGATAATTACTTCATACTTCACACTTGGCCGCTCATCCCCTGTTTTCAAGATGCACCTTAAAGGGTTGTGCACCCCAGTTGAACACCTGATCTGATACCATAACAAGCCCCTCCTAATAGGAATTATGGAAATATATCAGTACATAGAAAATGAACAGCAGCTGGCCCATAGATTGTCAGGTCATCAGGTTAAGGCAATTCCAAGAACTCAAAAGCTTCATACTTTCATTTCCTCAGCGTGGAGCACAAGTTTAAGCCAAGTCATTTTCATTTCCTCCATTAAAAACTAGCTATCCATTTACCCATCAAAGAGATAAATTAAACTTTAATGAATTAGATGGATATGTCATTTCTATATACAATGACAAATGGTTGTTAAGCTATATTCTGGAAAAAAATAAAGATGAAAATTTTTGAAAGTTATATTTCCCCATCTATCAGGAGGACCCTTTCATTCTTTTTCATTTCCTTCATCACCTGATGTTATCTGGATTCCTTGTACTGATGTAATATGTAAAGTGGATCCTTACACTCCATCTGGTCGGATTTCCGCTCTACCAGCATGTGAAAAGAAAATGATTGCACATGTCACTAAGCATTTCATCCTGGATTAAAAATAGTTATCTTTAAATTTGCAACCACCTTCAGCATATCCATCCATCAAATACTATTAGGAACATTTTTTTGGATAAGTTGATGATGCCAATATTTCTTTCTTATAAATTAAATTTTCTTTTTCATTAAATTAAATTTTCTTTTTCATTTAAATAATGTTTGCTAAACAAGATTGTATTTTTTATATTAATTACACTAATGAGGCAGCTACATTTAGCTAAAGCTAGTCTTTTATGAAATCAAGTTAGATCAGATATGATGGCTATTTATTTGGCACATGTTAAACTTGTACTGTTTGTTTCACCTAATCCCATTAGGATCCTAAAATGAAACTTTGGGAGGTGTAAGAGGATAATGCAAGTTAATCTTTTGAATTTAAAAAAAAAATGTATTCATTAAAAAAAATTTATTTAAATTTTATTTTAAATTTTATGAAATTTTTTAGGTTCTATTATCTGTAATGCTATATATTAAATGAAAGCCCATCAAAAGATCTTTAAAATGAGACATTATACAGGTTTCCATCTAATATGGTTCCTGAGAAAAAAGCCATCAACTATCTGAGAATGCAGTGATTTTTCTTAAAAATTTAATTATTTGAATGTTTAAATAAATTGTGACTTTCTCAATATTTTTTTGGCCCTTTATTAAACCAAGGAAGCAATAAGAAAAATTAGAATCAGAATGGTTTGTAATGCTATCTCAGAATCCAGTTTTCATCCAGGGATTTTTTTTACGAATTTCTCAATTTTACCATTAAGTAAAAAGTATGTAATAAAGTGCTTATTCTATTAACAGGTAATAGTTATATTTTACATCTATACCGGTATACATATGACTTTATAATGATGCGAGAGTAAGTTGTTACACAGCACTGCTCGGCTGCACCTGCATTTGGAGCGAAGCTCTCAGCGAAGCGGCCTCATGCATTTAACTCTATGGATAGTTGAATGTGTGATTTAAATATGTGCAATTACTCGATGAATATCTACGATGAAAGAAAAATCTCATTTCTTCTATTAAAGGTAGTAGGTATACGATTCCTCATGTCTGGTGTAAACAATATAAATGTGAGATATTAAAGATATAGATAAAGTCCTATATATTCCTGACTTTTGTGAGGTTGGATTTTTAGTATATTTTTAGTTTTTTACCAACCTTACGAAGGTTGAAAATTTATATTATTGGTGGTTCGGTGTGCGGTCGGTGTGTTTAATAAGGTCCTTTTTTTAATGATTTTATTCATACTCGTGTGGGGGGGGCTCTAAGGTAGATTCGGGTTATTCTATCTTACCGAGAAAGGTGAATGAAATTCTAGTGGAAAGAAATAAAAATTTTCAACTCAAACTCGTATTGATTTGACATGTAATGAGACCAAGAGTTTATTCTTTGCCTTCACAGGAAGATACAGCTCCTGGTGTGGGGTGAGAGAAAATTTTATCTGGACACATGAACATAATATGTGGTCATAGAGGAAATCTATGTTGAGTATTGACACAATATGGACTATGCTATTTCTAAGACAAAATTTTGTCATGGAGCATGAGAAGTTTTGTGAAAAGGTGTTGAAAGATCAAATTTTGCTGTGTAAGATAACTTCACCAAGGAAATATTTATAATACAGTTGTGGTAAAATAGGCTACAGTTCCCTTTGTTTCTACCTAAATATTTATATGAGTTCTGTCAATGAAAAATAATATTAAGTTCAATATGTATGCAAAAAAACTTTTTATATTCTTACTTTTTCATGAATGCAAAATATTTCAGAACCCACTCCATTTCTGCCATCCCAGTGTCCCATTTTTCTCATAAGGAAATATAGTCAGCCTAAGTATTGATACTTTAAACATCTGATAGCTAACATATAAATGTAGCTATATTTTCTTATCTTCCATGATATTTATCATACTTATTGATAAATTATCTTTAAAAATGTTTACTCTTTGCTGTCATAGCTTTCAATAATGCTGATTTCATAATCAAAATGTGCTGCCAGTTTTAATTTACATATACTGATATGTCAAAAAGGTCTCTTTTCTGATGGGGCAGGCCTTTAATTTAATTTAGAAATAAAATTTCTGATTTTTCTTGATTTATGGGGGCTGGCCTTTGAGTACTCAGCAATTATGGGATGAGAAAACCGGGAGCTTTAAGAACTATTCTTGAAGCGTTCTTTTTTGGGAACGTGGATGGTCTAGTGGTTAGAGCGACCGGTTACTGTTAACTCAGCAACGTGGAGTCCAGTTTCGAATCTCGCTGATGGAGAGTAAAATCTCCTTTGACTCATTCAGTACTTAGGCTGACTATATTTCCCAAAGACTTAAATGAGTCAAAGGAGATTTTACTCTCCATCAGTGGGATTCGAAACTGGACTCCGCGTCGCTGTTAACAGTAACGGTCGCTCTAACCACTAGACCATCCACGTTCCCAAAAAAGAACGTTTCAAGCGTAACGTTTTTAAAGCTCCCGGTTTTCTCATCCCATAATTGCTGAGTACTCAAAGGCCAGCCCCCTAATTTAAATCAAGATTGTAAGATTTTTTTAATTATTGACTTCTCATTGAAACTCTAAAAATTGACCATGTTTGATTAAAAGAATTAGCAGGGGTATTATTATGGCAGAAAATAAATTTGGTTAAGTTTTTCTGTTTTGCTAAAGTTTTAGAGTTTTAGCCAATTCAACAAGACATTGTGTTAAATACACAGATGTCATCATTCCTGATTCATTCAGAAAAGCAAGGTTCTTTGAATATGCCAAAAAACTGTTCATCACTACCTTGACTCTTGACCATTCCACTTTTTTCTATCATAAACCACTTAGAACTATGGTAGCCTCTGCTTTCATTGGTGTTATCTTTAGTTCTTACTGTTTCATCTCGAGTAAGTTTTCTGTAGAAATACTGCAGGATATTCATCACACTTGTTCAAAAAAGACAGAAAGATCAGCCCTTGTTTCTAGCTGATCTTTTCTCAGCATCTTCATCAATTGAACAAAAGATTATTCAATTTCAATTCGTTGATGGACAAAATGGTATAAACTGACCAACCCACTTGATATTTTTTGGGAATTTGCTGTTGCTTTCACAGTTATTCAACAGTCCTCTTTAATTAATGCCAAAACACTTTCAAATTTTTCTTTGCTGAGTTATGTAGTCTTTCGCTCTAGTCATCATTTATAACATTGCCTTATCCATCTATAAAATTACTTATTCACAGATAAAGGAATTATGAACTGGATTTTTTGGAACATGAATTAAAATTTGATGTTGTTTTCGTCCACAATTTTAAATAGCTGTTTCTTAAACATTTGCTTACTAAAATTGTATATATGTGAAGGCTATATTTTCTCTTCCTGGGGAATGAACTTGTGAAAATGTTTGTATAATTCATTTCTTATAAATAAACAAGTTTATTTTTATGGAACAGGAATTAAAATTCAGTGTGTAGTATGTATTTTTTTTAAATATATAATATATATATTTATATATCATATATATATATTAGTATATAATATATATATATATATATATATATATATATATATATATACTTAATATATATAATTATATCGGTCATATATATATATATTAACAGTATGTATATTATATATTATATATATTTATATATTATTATATATTATATATATACTTATATATAATTCATAATATATATATATATATAATATATATATATATATATATATCTAATATATATATATATATATATAGTAATATTATAATATAATATATATATATAATATATATAATTATATATTAATATAATATATAACTATATTTATAATAAATATATATAAATGACGATATCGTCTATTTTTTATCTAAAATATACGTTACCGAAATTTTTATTTATTTTTCAGAATTGTATACTACCATTAAACATAAATGGCTCATTATTACATTGATGATGTGCAAGCTATTTTACCTGTTCATATTAGAAGAAGAAGCTTTCAACCTGGGAAGAAAACTATAATAATTGCTGTTTTACTTTCTATTTCACTTTTAATGTCTCAAATGTTTTGTACATTTAATCAGTCAAAACCCTCCAAGATATCAATGGCTGTGATGCATGAGGTAAAATTAGTTAAATATTATAGAGTAAATATTTTCTCAATTATATTTGAAATTTTTTGTTAGGTTAAATAACTTTTCAACAAATATATTATATTATAAGAAAAATATTATATATATTATAATATATCATTAGGTATTCATATTGAGCCTTACGTATTTTTCCAGTTTGATTTATCCTTTAACTCTTCATTTCCTTTTGTATCACATATATGGTACAATAGTCTGTGTAAAAATTAGTATTTAAATAACATCTATGTGCATTGATATTTTATATTCTTTCCAAACAGCCTTTAGAGTCAATAAACACTCTTATTGAGCTACCTCCCTGTTTGAAGAGTTATTTAGGAAATGTCAAACCTTCTGGTAAGCCTCCAGATACATGTCACCATATCACTCCTCCGAGAGGCTTTTGCTCTTTAACGCAAGAGCTTTTCTACAAAAGAAAACCAGAAACATGTCAACAAAAATTGATTCAGTTTTGCCACATAGTAAGTTTAGACTGTAGCATTTGTTATTCTTATTTATATATTATTAATTTATATTATGATTATTCATTCATTATTATATTATTATTAATATTATATATTATTATTATTTTATTATTATTATTTTGCAAGACTTTTCTAAAATTCTAAAAAACCTTCCTACACTTTGCATTAACTTTCTCAGGACCAATGCTTGAATAAACAAAACAATTGCCTCTGAAATGATCCTAGCTGTCGGTCCGCTCACGGTGGACATTTTCAAGGATATGACTTATTTTATGAACGGAAGCAAAATTAAACTCAAAATATTAATTATTACAAATATATTAAGTAAGATTAAAACCTAAAATTTAAACTCGCAAAATAAAGATTGAAGTTGATAATTTAGATTGTGTCCTTTTTCTTTCTTTCTTCTATGTAAAAAAATTTAGGTAATCGACCATTTCGTTATATTTTATATTGATGTCCGGTCTATGCTTTCTTTAGAAGGACCTCCGGCCAGCTAGATCCGGAAATTCCTCTTATTAATCAATTTTGAAGTAATTCACTATTTCAATTGTGTAATTTTTTTGTTCTTCCTGCATATGGTGGTGTATCTTACTTTGTTTGTACCTGTGCTGCAAACATACGCTGCCGAAGTGTATCGTCGTATAGAATACAATAATGAAATAGTGAATTATTTCAAAATTTTGATTAAAAAGAGGGAATTTTCGTCTTAGGCTGGCGGAGTCCCTTCTTATAGGAAAGCATAGACCGTACATCAATATAATAATATAACGAAATGTCGTTACCTTACTTTATCACTAGAAGAAGAAGAAAAAAAGACACAATCTAATTTATACAATTATAATTTTGGATATTTTAATTTTTAGTTTTAATCTTACTTATATATTTGTAATTGTAAGTATTTTGAGCTTTTAATTTTTGCTTCGTTCATAAAATAAGTCATTATCCTTGAACATGTTCACGTGTGCGTGAGCGACGAAAGCATAGAATCATTTCAGAAAGGCAAGTTATGTTGTTTTTATTCAAGAATTGTCTGAAGAACATTAACCCAAAATGCAAGGAAGGGTTTTAGGATTTTAGATAAACTTGCACAAATGCGATTAAGAAAATGTGATTTGATATTCCAAAAACATATTATTTATTATTATTATTATTATTATTATTATTATTATTATTATTATTATTATTATTATTATTATTATTATATCTATCACCTGTTGCTTGCTTCTCTATAACTGGGGGTAGGGTACTCAAGCATGCACAGAATCCGATTAGTGTATGGTAGGTTCCTGGTATAAACAATGTAGTAGCGGGGATCGACGAGATATTTCACTGTATTCAAAGAAGATGAAAGATTATGAAAGACATAGATAATTAATTTGAAAAATGAGGGGAGGGGAAGAAGACTGAAAGATTACATAAGTGACAACGCACATACTAGTGCTGGGGCTGAATGGATGCACAAAATCTCCCACAATGCCATGTCCCAAGTTGCAACACCAGGAACATAACACCATAAGAATCAATACCCCCTGTGGGGATTATTATTATTATTATTATTATTATTATTATTATTATTATTATTATTATTATTATTACTATTATTATTATTATAGTGCCCAATTTTGTTTAAATATTGAAAGGATTAAACAGTCAAGAAAGAAATGAATTCAAAGAGAATGAGGTACAAATGATCATTCTACTTTTTCATAAGAATAGATGAAGTGAAGGAAATAGGATATGGTGAATGACATGTTCTTTAAGCTCAGCAGTGGCATGGAACAATGGCCACTGTGAGACTTTAGTTATAATAGTTACAAGTGTCACCTTTAAGACTCATTGCCTCTTAGGTGATAGGAATGTGTTAGCCCTATATGACTTAATGAAAGTCAAATAAGACCCACCTGGTACTGCATACTTTTGCAATTGGAATTGTCTACCTTTTATGTTATAGTTTAATAGTCCTTAGCTTGGGAAATTTGTTTCCCAGTCTGATTGCCATTTCTTAAAGAAAGAGCTTTTAATTGGATTATAAAAATATTGTCAAGTTAGTGGAAGCAGCAATAAGGAGATGTTTATACTCTTGCTTTTGCTGTAGTATCCATATCAATGTTGGCCTTTATTCCCACTTAGAAAGGAACCCAACAATATTTAAGTCTTCTAGTGAGTAGGAAGCCTGTGATGTCAGTATTGTATCTCCTTTATTAAAGGATGACAAATTTATTACATAATGAAGTGCTTGTAGAGCCCTTTTAAAATAGGAGAAAATAGTAGAGTTCCCATGAGAAGAAATCATATTTTAGGGAATGGAATCTATGGGGTATAGTTCACAAGACATAAAAAGGGTCATACCCTTTCATAGATAAAAGATAAAGCATCTGAGATTTGTATCTCAATATCCCAAAAGACTCCTTAGTTAATAAATAATAGGCAAATGTTCTTTGTTATTGGGTAAGATAGTATTTTCAACTATTAATAGAAGAAATCAAGGAATCTGTCTAGGGTGTTCTCCTGGCCTCTTTAAGATCTAAATGATGTCTCTGACCCCAAAAGCCTCAGGAAGAAACCTGTCAAGGTATCCTCTTGGCCTCTAAGAGCTAAATGAGGCCTTCTGAAAATTGACTTTGCATCAAACTAGGGCTTCCCACTTATTTAAAATAAATTTTCCTCTATGCCTCCAGGTCCAGCGCTGATTCCATCCCAAACTCATCATGAAATTGCATCAAATAAATAGGAAAACAAAACGTAGAAACATATCAAGGAAATTTTTTTTTTAAAATTTCACAACAAAAATACAACTGTGGGGATAGCATTAAACATGAACGACATTAACCTTAACCTTTAATGCTGATTGCGCAATGTAGACTCCTTGATGCAAATAATGGCGGAAAATCATACTACACAAAAAAACAACCTAGTTCTTATACTTCCATGTCACCAACATTGCTTTAAAAAAAATCCCACTCTACCTTAACGCCCTAGCAATTAAGTTACACAACATTGTAAACAATTGAACATGAATCAATCCCACAGAACAATATATCCGGTCTATGATATCAGTAAAAGCCTTTGACACAGTAACTTAGACACATACTCATTAAAAAAATCTTCTGATTTCACTCTTCCGTTAACAATTTGGAAAAAAATGTCTCACAATTTATTATCGGAGGCACTGCTCAGGTAATCCAGCAACCTCAAACCTCTAAACTGTAAAACTAAAGAAGAAGGAGTCCCCAGGGAGCTATCTGTCTCCACTCCTGTTTAAGTTTACAGCTATATATCCCTACCCCCAAAACTCCCAATTCAACATAAAAACCTATGCAGATGACATAACGATATCGACCCTCGTACCTACTTCCCATAATCTCACACAAGATTTAACACTAAATCACCGAAGAAAGGCCTGGGTTATTTCACAACAGGAATGCCGGTTTCTGCTAGAAATATTATCTATAACCTTGATCACCAAAGACAGACACCAATCATCCTTTTCACTACAGTAACCCAAAAACTCATCATCATCCCCCTAAACAAACACCTAAAATTCTAGGAATAGACACCCACCCCACCTTTACACCTCACATTCAAAGCATAAGTACAGAAAGCAAAAAAAATATTGTTCCTATGAAGTTACCTCACACAGCCTCAGCAACCGAAACAATGTACACTATCAACTACATACAAACAATTCTTACCAGAAACTACAATCAACTATGGATACATGTTAGTATCCTCTAACTTCAGCTACTAAGTAGAATCTAAATCTACAAAGAATAAAAATTATGCTCCAACGAACAATCCACAAGTTACTTCAAACCAACCCCTATCCACACCTGCATGTAGACAAAAATTCTCCCCTTCAGGATCATCTAGATATGATAGGAACAATCTACGCCAAGACTCTTGAACCCTCCCACCCATGTCATAACTACCCTTCAGGAATGCACTATACATTCACTGTAAGATTCCCCCCCCCCCTCTTCCTGCTGCCCTCAAAACCATTCGCAAACTACTTTAGAACCATCCCCACCTTCCAAATACCGTCTCTTCACACAGCATATTCATACTCACACTTTACACAATCAATACCCAATAAATGCCCCCAAATTATTGGGGAACTTGAGCAATTCTCTCCTTAGGCTTTGCTTCGTCCTCCTCGGACGTAATACGAGTACACCCCCTTCCTAGTTAGCGTCTCTGCCCGTGAACGTAGTGTTTATCTTCTGCTAAAAAAAAAAAACAAAAAAAAAAAAAAATGACCCTCAATTAGATAAAAGATGCTAATCTCACTCTCTCAATTAAGACCTCCAGATCCTACTCACCCTCCAATGGCATCATCCAGGAACTGCGAAGAACACACTAGTTTAAACCTCAAGACACTCCCTCCCCACTCTATGTTACCTTTTAAGATATTATTAAAGAAACTGAAACTCGTTGAACACCTGCTGATGGTGCCCTCCATTCACTTCCTATGGCAATACAATATCAAATCTCTCCCGCAGTTTAAGGAACCTGTGCTCCGCCTGATGGAGTTGCCGAGTTTGTGAAAAATACATGGACCCCAAATAGGGGAGCCTAGGACAATATATATATATATAATATATATATATATATTATTATATATAATATTATATATATATATATATATTATATATATACGTATCATATAATATATATATATATATATAGCCCTATATATATATATTATATATATTTCATTCTTTCTTCTTCACCTTCCTCTTTGCCCAAGATTGGGGGTAAGGGCGCTACAAGCACTGGAAAAGAAAAGCAGTAGGAGAACATTGACAAACGTCGAAAAGAAAGCCCAGCCTTACGCCCCTCTTGTACCATTAATTAGTGAGAGATCGTCACAGACAGAAAATACACCCTAGAGCATCATGGGACCGACGACGTTACCTTCAACTATGTGTTAAATCGTCAATTAAGGTTATGCCCTGGCCCAGGTGGCCAAACATGCCCCCCATACAACAACCACGCATTCTCCTCCATATTCAGTGCACCTTATTTCTCGCCTCTGCCAAACTCAACATTTCTTCTCAGACTCGTTCAACGCACTCATCACTTTCTCTTCGGTTCTCGCAGCCGGTCGGTTCCCAAACAACTCACCACTCTACTCCGCTTACCACCTATCATTCCAGTCCTTATCCACATGGACCCAAACCATCTCAACATACTTTCATTTATTCTCTATTTACCCCTTTTTTCACACCACACCACTCTCTATACGTTCATTCCTTTTTATCAATTCTCTTCTCACACCTAGCACACCCTAAGATTGTCCATCTGAACACATATAACTTTTAGATCTATATTCTTATTCCAGACCGTAGTTTAACCATTACAAATAAACCAGGGTAACAACATACCCTCAATGTAAGACCCTACTAAGCACACTCAAGACTTAGTCCTTGCATTCACACCACGATTTAATTGCACCAAGCACCTTCCTTGCCATTCACACTTTCCTACACACTCTGCATCGTCCGTCCCTTTCATCCAACTATACCCTAAATATTAAACTCAGACACTTGTTCTAGCTGTCACCATCTAACAAACTTCCAACCGAGGACCTGAGCGAATTTACCTTTCCCCCCCCCCCCCCCCATTTTTTCGCCCCGATAGATAACAAAAAAACCCCATAACCTTATCGATCAAGTTACATTTCAAGCCCCTCTTTCACACACCCTGCCAAATCTCTCTATCAATCCTCTCAAACCTCTCAGAATTCGCCACACAGAACCAAATCATCCCCAAGCCTATAATATGTAGGGCACCCTCCACTTCAACTCCCATTCTCCACCTTCCTAACCATTTCCTTGCCATCCCACACCTCAAATTACTTTCATAACCCATCATATACAAATTGAGCATACCGAAGGAAATAACAACACCCGTCTTACTCGCTATTAAATCCGTAAAACCAATCACCATTGACACCATTTATTCTTCACACGCTTCACTATCGTAATCACCATTACTTTGATTCCAATTCCATAAGCTACACCAACACCCCGTCTATCACTACACACCTCCATAACGCTTCCCTATTAACCTCTAATCATCGCCTGTTTGCAAATCCATTAAACCTACATACAATTAATTCTTCTTCTCCCTCATTTTTCTCAATTATTTTGTTTCAATGCTAAGATTTGATCCAACCATCGTTTACCACTTCCTAAACGCCACCTTGTTCGTTCAACCGAATTCAGTCCTCAGCACTCGAGCACCTGTTTCGACCAAAATACAGGCATATATCTTCCACAACACTCAATAAACTTATCCCCT
This sequence comes from Trachelipus rathkii, assembly GCA_015478945.1. Lineage (NCBI taxonomy): Eukaryota > Metazoa > Arthropoda > Malacostraca > Isopoda > Trachelipodidae > Trachelipus > Trachelipus rathkii. The sequence continues at coordinate 16,063 of JABUQX010081078.1, read as the reverse complement.
ATAATTTCTTACATTCCCCTTTTTCCTCCCTTACCCTTATATAGGGTTACTATTACCGCTCTCCTTCCCAATCCCTTGGGAACTATACCCCCCACTCGCATAACGCTTTATTAACAATTCCAAATCCAATTCACATCACATCTCGCCTCCGCTCTTGATCATTTCACTAGTAAATCCATTGAACTGCAATTTACCTTCTTCAACGTTTCTCAGTGCTCTACCCTTACCTCCTCCTTACTAAATACCTCACCCCAAAATACCTATTCCTCTTTTTCCTGCACATCAAAAACCGCCACATTCACTAACGCACCTATCCATACTGTTAAATATTGTGCGAGATTTTTCGAAAGTGTTCTTTTCCACACTCCCCTACATCCATTTCATCAGATACAAAACACCATCCCTTATCAATATATTCTTAAGCGAGTCCCGCTTATTCTTCTTCTTAACCTTTCGCGTTCCTTCAGAAGGGCTTCCTATTCCCTTGTTAAGTCTCCATTCATCCTCCTCAAAAACTGTTCATTTACCTCTTGTTTGTCATCATGTCCACCTTTTAGTATTTCTCTTTTCCTCCTTCTATAATCCAAACATCTTTCTTTGAAATCTCATCATTTGCTTTTAGTACATGTCAACCACGCTTCTTTTTTACCTTTAACCGCTATTCATCCACCTCTATTTCCACATTCCGCTGTTAACATTCTAATTCCCTACTTAAGCACATCCACACACTTCTTGCACTACTAACAAAGTGGCTTCCTTCATTTGCCCCAGATTTGCTCAGGAATCAACTTGTTCACATTCAACGTTTACTAGCTAGAGCTCTACATTACTTATCCTCTATGTATCAATTGCAACCTTAAACTTCTCACTCTGAATTTTACCCCACTTCCTTTGTTATCACCTTCCTCTCCATCAAGCCACCCACTAACTTAATTTTAATAGAACAACATAGTGATCTGATATTCCCATCCTCAAACCCCAACTGATTTAACATCCAACACAACTTCACATTCCTTCTTCACCAACACTAATCATCATACTTTTCACTTCGAATACCATCTCTACCTACACCAATCTAGTATTCTTAGGGGATACTCTTGTGTTTAAGAAAGTATTACTACACAAGCAAGTTTGTTACTTCTCCCAGCAGAAATCAATCACCTTCCTTAGGCTTCCCTACCATCTCATTTTCTCCCGCACCCCAAAACCTGTTATACCATTCCCTTTTTTGATCACATATCCAACCATTAGGTCCCACAAACATATCAATCTGAAGCTCCTACTCACCCATCCAAAACATCCTTCAGATTATCCAAAAATCGTACTCTCTTCAACGATTTCCTCAGATGGACCATTTAACTCAGCCAAACCACACATTACCTTGACCTTTTCAACTTAATTTACCCATTAAGAATCCTCTAGGACCACACATCAAAGTCCTCACCATAGCTTCATACCACAGGCCACTACATCAAAATTGCAACTCCTTTCTTCCTCTCTCATTCTCTTCCACACAGCACGGCCACACATTTTCACCATCACACCACCTTAATTTCAACATTTTCCTTTATCTTTGTTTCAGTCACAGCGAGCACAATCAAATTTGCCCTTTCTAAATACAGTCGCTCACCTCTCTCTCTCTCTCCTCAACATTTATTCTTGCTGACATTCCATTACCCATACGATTCATATACGCCCGACAGTTAGAAGGTCGTTTACGGCGATCACGACTTCTCGAGGCCTGCATTAGATTGCCTAGCAAGAACAGATGGTAGTAGGCAAGCCAACCCACAACTACCACCGCCCCTTATCGGACTTTACGACAGGCAGGGACTAGCGATGTGGAGAAATTCTTTCTCCCCGCACACAGGGATTATTAGAGTAGTGAGGGGATGTCTGAAGTGTATCTAGAAGTGAGGTGTGTCTTGTAATCATGTGTCGTGATATATAATATATTATAATATATTATATAATAGATATATTATATATATATATTATTTATATATATATATATATATATATATATTATATAATATTAATATATATATTATATATAATATATATAAAACTCTTTTAACATGCTTTCCCCTTCTCGAGCTACAGGAAATCGATTTTTAAGGCCGGCTATCCCAACCCTGTCACCACCATATTGTCACAACTGAGTTTTAATTCCTCTGCCCCTATGGTAAGATAAAACTCTAACTACTATCAGAATGAAACAGCGTTTTTCCCGTGTTCCCTTTTCCCGGCATTGGAAAGAATCAGCGAATAAACCTCCCTACGGCATGAAGGCGTTATATATTGATATATATAGTAGTATATATCTTATATATATATATATATTATATATATAGATATATATATATAGTATAATATATAATATATACTTATATAATATCTATATAATATAATATATTCTATATATTTATCTAGGAAATCATTTAGAAATCATATATCACCACCACCCCTTTTTCCCAAGACTGGGAGTAAGGTGCATAACATGACAACAGAAACAGAAAAGTAGTAGAAGATATATCCCAGGTTGAAGAAAAGCCAGCCCTTACGCGCCCCCTTATTACTTTTGGTGAAACTAAGTCGCCAGTCAGAAAATCCACCTTAGAGCTTCATGGGTCTGCGATGGACTCTCACTATGCATCTCTCAATGTGGGGTTTCATCCCTTTGCCCAGGTGGGCACAACCATATCCCCTTCACAAAACCCTGCATTACAATCAATATACACCTTTCTTCTTCGGCATCTGCCAGAACATCACCATTTCTCTCCTCCAAGGCATTCATTTACTGACTCATCCACTTTTTTTTCGGTCTCGCTAGCTGGTTGATTCCACAGCACACTCACCACTATACATTCTGATTAACCAACACGACTATTATCCATCCTTTCCACATGAACAAACCATCTCTGCATCATCTATTCCCTTATTATCCAACATATATCCTAAATATTTAAACTCGGCACTGTTCTAGTGCATCCAACCAATTCTAGAATATTTTCCACACCAAGGACTGTCCTCACTCACAACCATAACCTTACTCTTATTTACTTTTACTTTCAACCATCTCCTTTTACACACCCTGCCAAATCTCTACCAATCCTCTCAAACTCTCTTCAGATTCGCCACAATAAAAACAAATCATCCTCATATAATAGTTAGGGCATCCTCCACTCTCTCCCATTTTCCATCATTCTAACACAATCCCCTGCCACCCCCACCTCTAATTCTATCATAATCCCATCCATATACAGATTGAATAACCAAGGAGATATAACACATCCCATTTATATATTGTTGTTCCACTCTAAATGTGATCAAGAAGTCCATTATTTATATTGTGGGTCTGCATCTGGCATGTTTATAAATGTTAAACTTCTTTATCACATTTAGAGTGAAACAACAAATTGACCATACCAGATTTCATATAAAAATTAGTATTTAGATATTAAATGAGCGTTTAAGAAATTTTGACAGTAATTATAAAGTTAAATTTGTTTTTAAACCAGTATATATATATATTATTCATTTTATGTAACTATATACTTATTAGTTATGTTTTGGAAATATTTTTTCCCTTACTAATATCATTTATTTTCTTTTCTTAAAGGATGAAGAGAAAAATATAAAATGCATTTTTCCAAGTGAATGTGTAGACAAATCACTCTTTATCGGTACATTTAGTCCCAATGGAACTGTTTGGAAGAAAATATTTTTTAATCAGCTTGAAAGCAAAATTTTCTCCTCGACCCTCGCAAATGATTACAAAGGTTATTCGTTTATAAAATGTGCAGAAGATCAGAAAGAAGAATTAGAAGACTCCTCTTTTACTTCCGATGATTTTATTCAGTTGTTTGTCTACCCTAAAATTCTTAATAGTAACACTTATCGTTCTAATAGAAAAGATTATGATTTTAATATCAATATGATTATGATTGATTCCTTGTCTCAGAATCATTTTTACAGATCTCTTCCTTCTACAGTTAATTTATTGGATAAATTGAAAGAAGATTCTTCTCTTACTGTTACAGATTTTCGTTATGTTCAGTCGGTTAAGCAGAGAACTTATGAAAGTTTAGAAGTTTTGTTTTCAGGGTATGTTAATACTTTGGTAAAGCCATTTGGTACTTACAGCTCCCCTTATCATCCACTTCCATTGAATGTACTTTTAGAAAAATTTAAGAAAAAAGGTTACAAGACATTATGGATTGAAGATCTCTGTTGGCAATGGGAATGGGGTTTGGTGAAGGATTTAAAAGTTTTTGATAAGAGTTTGAGTAAAAGTGAGCAGTGGCTGTCCTTTGAGGCAGCTTATCGAAATTCATCCATTGATGAACTAGGAGTTACATTGGCCAGTTGTGATATTCTCAGTCACAATAATGCTAAGGATCCTTTCCATAATGTAGGATCTGTTTGTTTCAATAGAAAATATCATCATGAATACTTGTTAGAATATCTTCAGCTTTATCAAGATCAAATGATAAAAACTAATCAACCTTTTTTCACATTTACTCAAACTAATGTTGCTCATGAAGAAACTGGAATTCGAGTACAATCTTTGGATAAATATTTAAGGAATTATTTAGAACATGTTCAAAATTTGGAAAAAACAGTCACCATTTTGTTTGCAGATCATGGCAGCGCGTATGGAGAATTCCTCGAGGCAAGTCCAGAGGCTTATGTCGAGACATTCAATCCTTTCCTTATTATCATATTCCCAAAAGATGTTCGCAAATATATAGGTGAAAGTAAAACCAAAATTTTTAGTGATAATAGTCAGAATTTGTTAACTTTGCTTGATGTTCATGAAACATTATTAACACTTATTAATGAAACAAATCAAGTAAGGGACACCAGCTTTGAACAAAAGTTTGTAACTAAAGGAGGTCTCTTTAATACCATACCTCCTGATAGGCGATGTAATGACCTTCCTCTTATATTACCTAATTTATGCATTTGTAAAAATTTTGAGACAATAGTATCTGTTGGCAGCCATCATCATTCCTATGCCGAATTTAGTTTAGGAGTTATAAATAATATGATACTAAAGCAACGGCGTAAAGATGGTCAAAGAGGATTTGGTAATTGCCAGCTATTGGTGATTAAAACAGTACGTTCTGTCAAAGAACGCAGATTTTCTGCCGATATTATTCAGTATAAAATTGATGCAGAAGTTGTTGGAGTGCTTGATCAAAAGAGCGAATACTTTTTCTTCATTTTAGAAGTTGGAGGCCCTGAACCACCAATTAGGTTAGTGTCATTTGAACGTAACAGTCCTTATGCAGGGTACAGGTCCTGCAAGGATCCTAGTGTTGATGTACAGATGTGTTACTGTCAGGCAAAACCTAAAAGTGGGGGTTGGAGTTTCTTAGGTAAGTTATTGTCCTTGGATTTCTTTCTTAATTCAGTACTAAGTCATGATATGAAAGAAGAACAAGCTTTGAAACAAATTCAGGCATTTTATGGTAGTACACCGAATCATTCTTCTACTTTTGTGGACAAATATTTCCCATCTGATCAACCGTGCTTGTATGTTATAAGACATCAATATGAAGACAACAGTTTTAATATATTTGGACTAAATTTATGTGGAACCATACATAAAATTACTTTAGAAATGGCTACAGATAATGTTTATTTGTCTGATAAACATAAATCCAGTTATTTGTTAAGGCATTTGGATCTGAAACTGCTATTAGGAGGGACAAATATCAATATGAAGACCAAAGGAACTTGGGATTATAATATTATTGTTATTTAGCAGAAGGAAAATAATCTTTCATCTGACCTTTAAGTTTATTTATTTAATTTAACTATTTATTTTAAAATTTTATTTATTTACTTAATTATTATTATTATTATTATTATTATTATTATTATTATTATTATTATTATTATTATTATTAAATTTATAATTTTCATTATATATACCGGTACCGTGTGTATATATATATAATATAGTATTATATTATATAGTATATATATATATAGATAGATATGTATGATATGTATAGTATAGTATATAGTATATAGTATATATAAGTAGTATATAATTATAGTATATATTATGTATATGTATATATATATATATAGTATATATATATATTGTGAGGGGGGTATGGTTGTGGGCCTGGCCAAGGGATGACAACCCGCAAGTGACGAGTACCTTACAGTGAGGGTCCGTATCAGTCTCGTGAAAACCTATCTTGGGATTTTTCGTGACAGCCTCAAGTTCTCACTGTAAGGGCATAAAGGGATGGTAAGGGGGGGGAGTTCTTTCGGACTTGCGTCATGTTCTACTCTCCTACTATTTTTTTTTCTGGTGTGAGGGTCGTAAGACTACCAAATAAATGGTTAATCATCTAGGAAAAAGGATGGTAGTAGATTTTATATATATAATATAGTATATAGTATATATATATATATATATAGATAATATATAAGTTATGATTGATATATATATAATATATATATAACTATAAGTATATAACCCACTTATATATATTATTTATTATGAAAAATAGAAGGGTTGTAGTTAGTTATGTTAGTTAAGTGTATTAGGCCGCGCACCGTGTGGAACCTCAGATCCAATGAATTTGGGGGGTTCATTACCTTACCGCAGTAGGGTCTTGGTCAGGGGAAATTGTGTTAACCATGTATTTCATGACTAAAGTGAATTTATATGCAAAATGTATCTAACTTGATAAGCAAGCCTGCTTCGTTAACTTATCGGAAAGTCTAGCCACCGTGGGAGTGGTTTCGAATCCAGAATGGTGGATGGACCTTCTGCTAGAAGTATGAGAGATATTGTGATTTTGTAAATTAGAAAACGTGGTTCTGTTGTATTTGCTGTCTACGTTTATAGTGATGTGTGGTTTTGAGATTAAGTTAATTCATTATGCGGTAGAAAGTTGTGAATTAAATATTAAGAAAATCTGTGGCTACTAACGGCAAATTTTGTGTCAGTTCAAATAGTTGATCGAGAATCGAATCTTCTAGCTCTGCGAGAAGGGAAGTTGCGATCCAGAAAAGACTCTCTTTTTATTCCACTGGACTACGTGAATCTCTCTCTCTCATCTCGTCTCCTCCTCCTCTCTCTCTCTCTCTTCCTTCTCATTTATCTCCCTCTCTCTCTCTCGTCTCTCTCTCCGTCCTCTCGTCTCTCATCTCTTCATCTCTTCGTCTCTCTCTTCATCTATTCTCTCTGTCTCTCTCTCTCTCGGTCTCTCTCTCGGTCTCTATCTCTCTTCTCACTCTCTCTCTACTCGTGCGCAGTCTCTCTCTTTCTGCTCATGGTATCGTCTCTACTCTCGTTCTCTCTCGTCTCTTCTCTTTTCTCGTTTCTCTTTCTCTTTCTCTGTCTCTTCTGTCTCTTTCTGTCTCTTCCTTCTTCTCTTTCTGTCTTCTATTGTCTCTGTTGTCGTCTTGTCCCTTTCTATTATCCTTTTCCTAGCATTCCCCTATCTCCTTGGAGTAGTCTTCTTCGTACTCCTTGCTGTCTGTTCCGTGTTTTTTGGTTTCTCGTCCTTGTCCATCTTTCTTCTTTCTCTTCTCTTTCTTCTTTTTTCTCTCTCTGGTTCCTCAGTCGTTCTTTCTAGTATTATATATTAATATAATAAGAAGTATGTAGTATATATATATATAGGTAAGTAGTATAATATTATAGTATATTAATATAGTAGTATAGTATATGATATATATTATATATAATATAGTAAGTTTATATATATACATATATAATATATGGCAGGTGTTTAGTGATATATGGTGTTGGTGGTAGAGCTTCCGAATGGAATCAAAAAGTATGTATGAGACGATATTTGAAGTGTATTTAATAGATGATGGAGTTTGAAAAAAAAAAAGTGGGGGATTTGGGGGGCGTAAAAAATACTAATACCGGAATGAGCAGGGATGTTTAATGTCCCTTGGTTTTCAATTTGTATATGGATGGGGTTATGAGGGAAGAATTATAGGTTAGGGTGGCAGGGGACGGTGTTTAGAATGATGGAAAAATGGAAGAGAGTGGAAGGTTGCCCTAACCTATTATATGCGAATCGAATTGGTATTGATGTGGCGATAATCTGAAACGAAGGTTTGAGAGGATTGTAGAGGGATTTGGGCAGCGGTTGTGGTTTAAGAAAAAGAAGCTGTTCTGGAATGGAGTACGTAATATTAAGAAAGAGAGGTTATAGGTGTGAAAGTGTATGCAGCTAGATGATCGAGCAACTGGAGAGAAATTTTTCTTATAAGAGATTTTTAAATTTCTTAGGAATTCAGATCCATGATAGATTGCTCAGTAAGCCTTGATGACAGTCTAGTTTAAGAACTGTTTTTTTAACAACTGTTTAACATTAAAAGGCAAACAGTGTTTCTTTGAAAAAGGGCATAGGGTCTTAACATGGGGATGACATGTTATATTATTCTTGATGTATCGGAGTGTGTAGTGAAACGGTGGTCTGAAAAATGAGTATAGATCTAAAGTACAATGTGGTAACAATTGACAGGTCTTAGAGCTGTCTGAGGTGTGACAGCATTGATAAAAATGAGGAATGAACCGCATTAGGGAGTTGTGTTGTGTGAAGAAAAGAGGTAAATGAGATATATAAATAAAAGTTATATTGAGAATGGTTGGTCATGCAGAAAGATGAGATGATAAAAGTCGGTTGGTTAAGGGCAGATGGTATAATGTGAGTTGTGCTGGGAATCGACAACTGGGAAGACACCGAAGAAAAGGTGAGTTGAGTCAGTAAACGAATGTCTGAAAGAGAGAGGTGTGAGTTTGGTCAGAGGCGAGAATAAAGGTGGGCCAGGGGATGAACCCGTACATGACGAGGTTTTGTGAGGTGGTATGTTGTGGCCCACCTGGGCAGGGGATGAACCCTACACTTGAAAATACATGCCGTAGTGAGGTCCGTCGGCGGCCGTGAAGCTCCTAGGTGGAGTTTTTCTACCTGAACTTTGCGACGGGGAGTCTCACATAATAGTAAGGGGGGCCGGGGTAAGGCCTGGGCTTTCTTTTCGAACTGTGTCATATTATTCTTACCACGTGGCTTCTCATTTTCCGATGGCATGTACGCACCTTACTCCCAGTACCTTTTGGGAAAAAAAGGAAGATTATTATTATTATTATTACATTTATTATATTATTATTATATTAATTATTATTATTATTATTAATTAATTATATATTATTATTTTATTATTATTATTATAATTATTATTATTATTATTATTATTATTATTATTATTATTATTATTATTATTATTATTATTATTATCACTTCCATTACTATTGTTATTGATATTCTTTTGACTATCATCATTATTATAATTTATTCTTATCAATTTTACCCCTCTTCATCTTTTTCTCCAGTTATTTTTTCTTCCCCATCTTTATATTATCGGTTTCTCATTCCCCGTTCCCTCCTGTCTCCTGGTAGCTTTTAAGCTACGATCCCTTTACAGATCCTGTGTTCATCTCGACCTCCTTCATCCGTGCGTGAGGGTACAAATTAAAAACTGGTTATATTCCTTTTCTTTAACCCGAGCCTCTACCAACCACCGAAGGAGTCTGTCCCACATTTGAGTGATAAATCTAGAACGCGTAATATACTGTTTGGTTCACGGTATAACGCTATTGACTAAGTGCTCAGATGCAGAGTCTTGAGGCATCTTCCGAGACCGTGCATACAGGGTGAGGTTTTGAGGTAGGAGACTTTTTGAGTTTTGGGCGCAGTTTCTGCGGTTACGCTTTTTTAGATCTTTACTCTAAATATATTTCATCATTGGTTTTCATCTATCTGTGTTTATCTATTGTAGGGTAGATGTTAAAGCAGAATTTTAATGATTAAGAAAATTTTTTATGCAGAGAAACTCGCACATCAACATCTATTGGTCTCCCAACCCGATCCTGTCCCAATCTAGACCAGAGAGCATCAGTGACTTTGAAGCTCATATTGATAAAATGGTTGGTACATCTCTCACCCAACCATTTTCCTACTGAATGATACCATTTTTAGGACTACTACTGGGATAGAAGTGGTTGTATGACCTTGGGAGAGAAGAGGTTGTATGATCTCAACGAGTAAGATATTTAATCAATTATCACACCATATACTCCAAGGAGCTCTCACACCCTACCAGGATCTTTCAACTAAATGTCAAAGTAATCAAGCTAGCACGATCGTGTTCTCGGCACACACCCCTTTGGGGGACCAGGCCTTAACTCATATTCTCTCTATTTTTATTTGAATTTTACAACGTTACAGTCACTGATGACTAGAAGACATCTTGTTCTCAAACTTACACATTGACGGCAGTTATTCAAGCAAATTAAATACAGTTGACATCGACGAGCAATGGATTCGTCCTGGTTCGTGCTGCCTCGAGAACACATAACATACTGTAGTACCAAACTCCTATTATATGTGAACACTTCCATAGATTTGAAATACTATTATTGTTGGATATAATGGAGGATATATTGGTTTACTTTCAAATATATATATATGTCAATCATTAATGTATATTGGGTCCTTCCCAAGAATAGAATCCGCGTATAATACTTACATTCGGTGTACCATTCCCTTCAACCAAAGTAAAAATATTTTTCAGTATTTTCCGAACTTGCGTCCCTTTCCCGAGGAGGTGTTCAACTACCATAAATTTGGCTACTCCCATGAAACATTGTAGATCCTCACGTGCTATATTATATGTCAAATGTGAAAATTATTTTTTCACTAGTGTAACAACCCTCCTTATCCAAACTGCATGGGTCTACATTCCGCTTCATCTATCCATTGCTCCTTCGCCGTGATCGTCGTGAAATGACCTGCCGAACAAAGGAGAAGCCTCATCTTTCTTTTGCTACAGTAACGTGTAATACATAAACATTTACTCATGCAATGTGCACCGCTTTTGTGTAATAAGTTAGGGAAATTTTCGACATTCGAATTCCTCCATTTAAATTAGGAAACCAGACTCGCATTCGCTTTCCTCAATGGAAATTCATATTGTTCACTATAATTGTCCTCTTCTGTCTCTTGCCATGGCCAGAACAAGTATTGCCTAAACATTCATCCTTATCTCATGGGATAGATGCCCCACATGGAGAGAGAATTACTCTTTTTACCTCTACTTCAGCTCCGGAGGATCTCTCTACAAAGGTTAATAATAATAAACAGCCATGTATGGCATCTGAACTCAATTTTAACTTCTCACGGGAATGACAATCTTCAGTTTTCCCATATTTTCATAGTCCTGATTACTCGTCCAGAAGTGGGCCTTCCCAGACTATACGTCTACATTTGTTTGCCTTTCGAGTTGCAGTCTTAAAGCAAACAAAAACAGTTCGGATTGAGGGACCATATTCCCCTCTTGTCATAACGTGCTCGCTGGTAAGAACATTCCTGTGAACAAAAGATGAATATCAAGTCAGCACCTGTTCCATACCCTGACTAGGACTAATTTGAATCAACATTGCAAAAATGATTCTGCAACTTACTCGGATGCAACTGTGGACTTTTCAAATGATTCCAACAATGGGCAACACCATGTTGGCAATTAGGGTTCAATGTAGCGAAAGGTCAAAGAATGTGTTGGAGAAAACCTTGTAGGGATGGTCGCCTTCGTCCTGTGGGGAGAGGTTCCTCTGCCCCGCGAGGAGATTGGTGGACGGTGGGTGGCAGTGGGATCGAGGAAGATGAGTTCTCTCTCCTCTCCGATTCTCTCTTCCCCGCCCTCAGTGGCTTCGGGGTTCTCGCCTACTGAGGTATACTTGTCCCTCCTCTGTCACAGGAAGCCCAGAGTAACATCAAAACAGAAGGGAAGTATACCATCTTTTCGGACTCTACAAACAATCTTCTGGCATTACCTGACCGGTTTCTGCCTTCCAAAAGCTCATCTGTTCATTATATATAAAAAAGAAAGAAATTACAATCTGTTGGATCTTTAGGAACGAAAAAGCTGATAAAAAACCAAACATGCAGCAACCCACAGGATAATAAAAGTAATATACGTTTCGACTGACATATGATTGGGACACTTCCCTGCAACAAATTTTTACACTATTCGACAGGGTTTTCTTTCATGCTGCCGGACATGTTGGGCGAAGGACTCTTATTGCGCCAAGCTTCGGAACGTCATTAGACACTTAGATATAAAACGAGTCAACGCTGAGAGGCGGTTTAGGGCCGGCTTCTTATTGGACATGGCAATCTCGCACTTGTATTCAACATGACGCGGGAGTATCTCACCCCTATTTCTGCTCCTTTTGCTGTTTATAAGGCTCTCATACAATCAATTGTTTGTTGGTCTTGAGGGCATCTAAGCCTTTCTACGCAAGGTTTTTCTCCCATTATTCCTCTCCTGAATCGCCTTGCGCACTTATTATCCGAGTCTCTTTACCTTACAAGTGATAAAGCTTTTGCTTTCCTTCGGGAACTGAACATCCCTTATAATATCTAAAGCATTCAACACTATTTATTATGTCGTTTCGTTTAGGGACAGCACGTGATGTTAGTGTACTGTCACAGTATAGCCGCTTATCTTGCTTGCGGTGACATTCCCTGTACGCCTACTCAAAAATAATTATTATTATTATTTTGTAGTATAGACTTAATTTTTCTAGCCACGACCCAAAATAAACAAGACGATCAACTTCATGACCCATGGATCTATTTTGAAATTCAAAATGATATTTTAATAATATAACTATATAGTAATTATTCGTTATTACACAGAACAACAAAATTCCTTATTAACCAGCACCCATTTTTGTGCTTTACATGTCAAACACGAAGAAGGTTTAAAACACAAAAAAAAAAAAAAAAAAATTAAGCATCTTTTTATTAGAAGATTCGTTGACCCATCTCGAAAGCCACCACAGAGAACCATAGGTAGTAACCCCTGATCTATACAGATAATCCTTTTAAAGAAACAAAAACAAAAATCGACCTTTGTTTTTTTCTTCAAAATTTACAGTAATTGCAGATTGTCAATTCATTCTTAAGTCTTAGTTGGTCTCTCGGTGTAGAATATATGTAACATTCATCGTTTTCGAATATATATATATATATATATATATATATATATATATATATATATATATATATATATATATATATATATATATATATATATATTATATATATATATATTATATATATATATTAGTATATATATATTTTCTCGTCGATTATTGATTTTCTAGTCAATTTAGATGATTTATTTTTAAACATGAAATGTTGTGTAAATAAAGTATATAAATTTTTTATTATTATTGTTTTTTGGGCTCATACCCCAGAAGGCCACTTGAGCATAATTTATGTTATAATATTTTTTTTAATATTTGCAGTATAAAATTATTATTATTATTATTAATATTGTTATTATTATTATTATTATTATTATTATTATTATTATTATTATTATTATTATTATTATTATTATTATTATTATTATTGGCTAATGAATTTGTTTTGAGTTCTTCTTTTTGCTCCATTATCATGTGACTCCAGAAATCATTGGTGCCTTTCTTATATATCCTATATTATATTGGTTTATTTTGAAAGAAAACTTATTACTATCGAAGTCCGTCTATCCAGTTCTCATCGTTGAATTCTTGAGCTGGGTTAATTTTTGTAATTTTGAGTACTGTTGGAGTTGATCTTATGTGATATTTTTTATTATATTTTGGTTAATTTCGAGATGTGATATTCTCTTTGATCGTTATAGATTTTTTATTTTTTATTTTTTTATGAGGAGTTTAAGAAGACTGCTTTAGGTAAATTGGTTCATATTCTGCTGCTATAGCTCCTTCTCTGCTTATATTATTTAAGAAGTGTAATGAAAAATAATTATTGTTACTAATTCTTTTGTTTTCACTTATGATTGCATATAGGAAAATATTTGGTTTAATAAAAGTAATTTGCTGCAGTCAAAAATATATATAGATAATACTTTGCTCCCGTTTTTTCTCTGTAGCAATGGTCTTAAGTGTTTCCAGATTTTGAATTATGAGGTTAGAAGATTGCTAATAAAAGATTTTTAGTTAAGGATGTTCTTAAAATAAAAAAGAGATTTTGTTTTATATATTTTATATTCTAAATATTTGTTACCACTTTTAAAAAATTAATATAGTTTTTAAATAAATAAAAATGTTTATTTATCCTGTTCATTTTGCTTAAGAAAATCGTTATATGTATTCCTTCCCCTACTTAGATTGCTTCGTTGATTTCATCCTTATTTCACTAGCGAGATGTTCAAGCAGGGTTGTAATAGATAAAATGGTAATTACTTTCGATATGAAAGGGTCAGATGTTCATTCACATGTCACATTGTTATATTTATGTAAAGGTAAGTAAAAGTGCTGGGCCAAACTTTACTTTCTAGTTAGGGCCATTGGAAGGTCAATAATGACAGTATTTAATGATAGTATTTAAACATTTGACATTAGTTGAAGGATGATTTTTTTTGACCTAGCAAAAACACCCGCAAGACATGGACAGGAATCAAAATAATAATAATATGAACAAAAAGTAGGCTAAGAAAGATCATGGTTATAGGTTCCTAGATCTTATGCGTCATAATCGGGCAGTGTAGAACTTTGCCTCACTCACGAATCAGATTTCAGACTTAATGCACACACTTCGGTCAAATAGCAAACGCTTTTGTTAAAGAAAACGTCCTTTCTTTTCCATCTGTAGACTTCTGTCATTTTTATATACTGTTATGTGTATGAAAGGATGGGTAGGTAGCTTCTGGGATTCGAATGATGAATTGATCGAAAGAGTCCATGTATAGAAGATGCTAATGTAACAGGCTTTGAAACTCCAATTAAATGGTAAAGAAACTAAAAACAAACCTACCAACCCGACTCCCGTTCTGGAAATAAAAACCTAGCTTGAAAATTAAAATAATTTAACTTTCACATGATTGATCGTACTCGTCCAGAAAATTAAACATGCTAAAACCTTATTCGCTCAAAAAACCCAACTGATTACTTAACCAATTTTGGTTTTATTCCTTGTGGACGAAGTCACTTATGTGCTGTAGCTAAGAAACGGTTCTCTTCTTACATTTAGATTTTATTCATATACTTAGGTATACAAATTTTACATCTGGATGACGATATAACAAGATACGAGAAGACGCTGGTTCAAATCCTCCGCGTAGCAGTTGGAGTTTTATCTACCTGGGAGCAAGAAATAAAACTCAGACCTTGCGAGACACGAAGGAAAGTTTGGTGCGGTCTGGTTTTGGGGATAGCCGGACTTAAAGTTCGACTTCCTGTGGTCCCCCCTGTAAAGGGGATAAAGCACGTTAAAAGGTAGTTTTTTTTCTTTTATTTTCAGTTTATACATTTTTTTTTAGTTTCTTTACCATTTAAGTGGACGTTTCAAAGCCTGTTACATTAGCATCTTCTATACATGGACTCTTTCGATCAATTCATCATTCGAATCCCAGAAGCTACCTACCCATCCTTTCATACACATAACAGTATATAAAAATGACAGAAGTCTACAGATGGAAAAGAAAGGACGTTTTCTTTAACAAAAGCGTTTGCTATTTGACCGAAGTGTGTGCATTAAGTCTGAAATCTGATTCGTGAGTGAGGCAAAGTTCTATACTGCCCGATTATGACGAATAAGATCTAGGAACCTATAACCATGATCTTTCTTAGCCTACTTTTTGTTCATATTATTATTATTTTGATTCCTGTCCTTGTCTTGCGTGTGTTCTTGGTAGGTGAAAAAAAATCATACGTCAACTAATGTCAAATGTTTAAATACTATCATTAAATAATGTCATTATTGACCTTCCAATGGCCCTAACTAGAAAGTAAAGTTTGGCCCAGCACTTTTACTTACCTTTACATAAATATAACAATGTGACATGTGAATGAACATCTGACCCTTTCATATCGAAAGTAATTACCATTTTATCTATTACAACCCTGCTTGAACATCTCGCTGGTGAAATAAGGATGAAACCAACGAAGCAATCTAAGTAGGGGAAGGAATACCTATAACGATTTTCTTAAGCAAAATGA